>CAUYQU010068799.1:0-30053 GCA_963574635.1 Cheracebus regulus
CTATCCTCCACCCCTCTCTCTTATCAGATTTTTTTTTACAAAACCCTATTTTTTCTTTTCATAATAACATACATTTTAAACTTTTTGTTTTTTATTTTTTTTTTTTTTTTTTTTTTTTTTTTTTTTTATCAAATTCAATACTCAGAAAGTTCCACAAGGCTTGTGTTAAGACTGCAGTTTCCCTGCCACGCACTCTCATGCCCCCTTTGTCACCACCTTCAACTCTCCCTGTTCATTATGTTGACACTCAGAGCCCTGTCTCTAAATTGCATGGTTATAATTACGGCTTTTTGATTTTTCACTTTGAGGCATTATTTATTTGATCCTACTATGGGCAATGTCGGTTTTCTTCTTGATACCTTTACCACATATAAGCATTCTTCTCTTTCCCTTTTCCTCCTAAATAAGAGTCATGGCTTTGTTTTCTGGAGACAGGGGTTTTGTTCTGTGGACCAGGCTGGAGTACAGTGGTGCCACCTTGGCTCACTGCTGCCTCAAACTCCTGGGCTCAAGAGATCCTTCAACCTCAGCCTCCTGAGTAGCTAGGACTACAGGTGCACACCACCATGCCTCGTTAATTTTTTGTATTTTTTTCTTATTTTGTAGAGATGGGGTTTTGCCATTTTGCCCAGGCTGGTCTCAAACTCCCAGGCTCAAGTGATCTGCCCATCTTGGCTTCCCAAGAGTGAATGGTTTTTATTGGGTTAGTAGTCAGACTTCACACTGCTGTGATTACTGCAAAGGCTGACTGCATCGATAACTCCATGTCCTTACATCTTCACCCTCTGAAGTGTGATAGTAAAGCTCTTCCCTTCAAGAGGCAGGTCTACTGCACCATTTAAATCTGGGCTGGCTTATGTTTGCTTTTGCTGACAGAATGCAGCAGAAATGATCTGGGCTCGTTTCTAAGCCCCAGGATACGGTGCTGTCCACCTTTTACAGCATGCCAGTTCCAAATGGCATGCCAGTTCCAAAGGAAGGCCTAAAGACAGGTCTCTTTCCTTGAAAGGAACACTGCTTAGGCCACGAGAAAAAGCCTGGACTTGCCTGCTAGAGGATGAGAGACTCCATGGAGCAGAGACAACTTGTTCCAGCTGAGGTCATTCTCTACCAGCTGATCTGCTAGCTGACCCTGCAGACACATGCAAGAGACCAATCTAGCTCAGTAGAACCTCTCTGGTGATTCACAATCTCATGAGCTGAATAAATGCTTATTGTTTTATGCCACTAAGTCTTGGAGTGATTTATTATGTTGCTAACTACTAACACCGCTAAGCCAGGTATGATTACTTTTCATGCCTTTTGTTTTCCCCTGGAGTTAATAATAATTTTAAAAAAATCCTCTCAGTACATTCAGATGTATCAGGCATTTTATCAGTTTCACTTCTTGAAGATGTCTCTCTCAGCGCCTTCTGACCTACTTCAATCAGGGCCAACTGCAGCTGTCACTTATTCTCTGGAAGCCAGAGTCAATGAAAAAATGCCTTAAAACTATGAAGGAAAATTATTATTTCTAAGAAAACATTATATACCCAGCCAAACTGTCACATAGGACAGTAGAGCAAAGATATTTTCAGGAAAGAAGGGATGCAATGTCTGAAAACAAAATTGTGAAGCTTTTGCTAAGCCCCTGCTCTGGGTGAGGCCAGGCTAGGTGAGCGTAGAGCGTTTCAACCTGAGACAGAGGCTACCAGGCCCCAGCCTTGTCACATATGTGGCTATTTGCTCCCTTGTGGGTGGATGCCCTGGAATCTTTTCTGCTGTGTTTGCCATCACACACCTGAAAAATCCCTACCTGGGAGCTCCTTGTTTATTTGTTCAGTGAAGGTGCCTGGTACTGTGCTAGGTATTGGGATAAAGCTGTGAACATATGAGACCCAGTCCCTATGCCCCACGAAGTCAGAGGCCAGCAGAAGAGTTCACTCCAGAGGCTTTCAATTTTTACCCTCGAGATCGTCACACGGATCACTAGAGACATGAGTGGTTAAGAGCAGTGGTGTGGCCAGACATAGTGGCTCACACCTGTAATCACAGCACTTTGGGATTTGAGCCTAGGAGTTTGAGAGCAGCCTGGGGAAAGTGAGATCCCTGTCTCTAAAAATAAAAAAAAAAACAACACTTTGCGGGGCATGGTGGTGCATGTCTGTGGTCCCAGCTACACAAGAGGCTGAGTCAAGAGGATAACTTGATCCCAGGAAGTTGAGGCTGAGTGAGCCGTGTTTGTACCACTGTGCTTCAGTGTGGGTGACTGAGACTCTGTCTCAAAAAAATGTAAAACAAAATAAAGAGCAGTGGGCCACTTCCTGGCTTTCATCCCTCCTAAGCTGGGTGACCTTGATTGAGTCACATCATCTCTCTGGGCCTCAGAGCAGGTATAAAGGGAGCAGCTGGGCCTTATATATTCATGGTGGGGATTAAATGGGAGAGAGGGCATAGAGCTCAGAGCAGTCTATAAAGGTAGCTTGTCACAGCTTTGTCTGTGCTGGTGTGGAAATGGGGAAGCCTGAGTGCCCTCCCTGCAAAGACACGGGATAAGAAAATGTGGAGCACCTGGGACTTCTTGCAGCAGTCAAATGTAGGTTCCCAACCGCAGCACTATGGACCCTTAGGGCCCAATCATCCTTTGTTGTGGGACCGTCCTGTGCATTGCGGGATGTGTAGTAGCATCTCTGGCCTCTACCCACTAGATGCCAGTAGTACCCCATTCCCCAGAAATGTTGATGACATTGCCAAATGTTCTCTGGGGGCCAAAACTTCCTGTGGTTGAAAACTATTGTCAGAGTGATAGAGTTGTATGTATGGCAAAGTGGGAGGATCTAAAACCATAGTGCAGGCAGGGTGTGGTGCCTCATGCTTATAATCCCAGCACTTTGGGAGGCTGGGGCAGGAGGATGACTTGAGTCCAGGAGTTCCAGACTAGCCTGGGCAACATGACGAGATCTGTCTCGAAAACAAATAAGTAAAACCATGGCTCAGAGGGAGAAAGGTAAGAAACACAGGGTATTTAAACAATGCCACCTAGACGCATAAGAAATAAATGCCCACAAAAAGATAATGTATATCTTATAGGAAACAAACGAAAGGCTACACACTGAGCTATAGGGAGGAGAGGGAAAGGAGCACAAATAGGTTTAAAAGGAAACACATTAGTATCTATGTGAAACAAGAAAGGGGCCTTGTGTGGACAAAGAATATGAATAACTCAAGCTGTGCATTTGAGGCTTAACTTAGGAAAATAATAAAGTTGATAGTGAGTGCTTGGTATATAGGAAACGTGCAGTAAAGCTTGAGGAATTTGGTCAGGAGGAATTGGCTGGTTGCCAGTGGGGGTAGAAGCAATCAGGTCTCTTCAGGGGGAGACCCTGGATGGAAAACAGGGCATCTTCGCAGCTTGGGGGTGAGAATTAGGACTCACTTTACCTTCTTTATCTGTGGCTGGTCTGCCTTCAGAATATACCCAGCCCACAGTGCTCCTCCCTGCCTGTATCTCCATTCCATAGGTGGAGAGAAGAGTTAACTGAGAAAGACCAGTTCAGTCTTTCAGATAAACTGGCGCAGTAGCCTCCTCACCCATTGCCAGAATTCTAACCCTGTCACCCTTTACTCTACTCTCCCTGGGGAGCAGCCAGAGGGATTCCTTAAGAATGGAACTCAGGCTGGATGCGGTGGCTCACACCTGAAATCCCAACACTTTGGAAGGCTGAGGTGGGAGAATCGCTTGAGCCCAGGAATTTGAGACCAGGCAGTGAGACCCTCGACTCTTAAAAAAGAAAATTAGCTGGGCACAGTGGTGCACGTCTGTAGTCCCAGCTACTTGGGAGGCTGAGGTGAGAGGACTGCTTGAGCCCAGGAGACTGAGGCTGCAGTGAGCTATGATCGTGCCACTGCACTCCAGCCTGGGTGACAGAGCAAGACCCTGTCTCTAAAATAAATAAATAAAAAACAAAGATAAACAAGAATGGAACTCAGACTCCATCTTCATCCACTTGTGTTGCTATAAAGGAATGTCTGAGGCTGGGGAATTGATGAAGAAAAGAGGTTTGTTGGGCTCACAGTTCTGCAGCCTGTACAGGAAGCATCCGCATCTGGTGAGGCTTCAGGCTGCTTCCACTCACGGTGGAAAGCAAGGGGGAGCCCACGTGTGCAGATCACATGGTGAGAGAGTGGAAGAGGGAGAGGGGAGGGAGGGGCCAGGCTCTTTCCAACAACCAGTTATCACGGGAACTAAGAGAACTCACTCACTCCTGCAAGAATGGCACCAAGCCATGGATGAGGGACCCGCCTCCAGGATCCAAACACCTCCCTTTAGGCGCCACCTCCAACAATGGGGATGAAATTTCAACATGAGACTTGGTGGGGCTCAACAAACCACATCCAAACCAGGGCAGACTCTGTCCTTCTCTCCAAATCTCCCCCAGCTCCCACTTCAGAGTGAAAGTCTGCTCTGCTCCTGCCACACTGGCCTACCTGCTGTTCCTCGAACTCCCCAGGTAGACTTCTGCTGCAGGGCCTTTGCACGCACCATTCCCTCTGCCCTTCCCCCAGATTTCCGTTCCTCCACTTCCTTCAGGTCTTATTCCAAATTTCGCTTCTCTGTGTGGCCTCCTTCCCTGGCCACATTTTCTCAAATTTAATTTCAATTTCTTTTTTTCTCTACATTATTATTTCTTCTTTATTCTTTTCCTTTCTTCCTTTCCTCCCTCCTTCCTTTCTTCCTTCTTCCTGTTCCTCCTTTTTCTCCTTCTTCCTTCTCTCTTCTTCCTCCTCCTCCTCCTCCCCTTCTTCTCCTCTTCCTCCTCCTCCCGTTTTCCTCCTCCTCCTCCTTCCTTCCTTCCTTTCCCTTCCTTTTTTCTCTCTTTCTTTTTTCACAGACAGCGTCTCATGTTACCCAGGCTGGTCTTGAACTTCTGGGCTCAAACAATCCTCCTGCCTCAGCCTTCCAAAGTGCTGGGATTACAAGGGTGAGCCACCACACCCCGCCTTACATTTCTTTCTTTTCTTTCCTTTTTCTTTCTTTCTTTCTTTTTTTTTTTTGAGATAGTCTCACTCTGTTGTCCAGGCTGGAGTACAGTGGCATGATCTCAGCTCACTGCAACCTCTGCCACCTGGTTTCTCATGGCTCAGCCTCCCGGAGAGCTGGGACTACAGGTGTCTCTCATCATGCCTGGCTAATTTTTGTATTTTTAGTAGAGATGGGGTTTTACCATAATGGCCAGGCTGGTGTTGAACTCTTGGTGTCAAGTCATTTGTTTGCCTCTGCCTCCCAAAGTGCTGGGATTACCGGCGTTAGCCACTGTGACTGGCTGCTTACGTTTCTTATTTATCATCTTCCCTCCTCTCCCCAAAAATATCAGCTCCATGAGGGCAGAGTTTTTAATGTTTTTAATCCCCAGGGGCCTAGAACAGTATGTGACATGCAGGGGGCACTTGAATAATACTTACTGAACAAAACAAGGAAATGCATACGTTTCTATGGAGACTACTAATGGTATCTTGGTGGGGTGATTCATGGATATGTTGTGCCCCCAATCACTGTGACAACTGAAAATGCCTTCCTTTTCCAAATACCCACTTCTGCTCCAGTTTGCTCCCTGAAGGTTCTTATGTATCTGCCAACAAGGACATGAGCGAGATGTAAGCTGCTACCTGCTGTTTTCCAGGCTCCCATTCATAAGGTAGCAGGTTTTGAGCTTTTTGGCCTTGGGGTGGTGAGTAAGTGGTATTGGTTTCTTGTCTTGACTTCCAACAGCTGAAGGAAGGAAGGGATTTTTTGGAGGCCCCCATACCCTCCTGCCTGTGCCAGGAAGCAAAAGCTAAGAGAGTGACAGTCTGGGCCAGGGGGTCAGGCAGATATGATCACATCCAGCCTCACTGAGATTCCAGATCCCACCAGACCTGAAGCACCCCTAGGGACAGGAACCAGACATGTCAGCAGTGTCGTAAGTGGACAGAGGACTTGCGGTCCATGGGTTCTCACTCAGTCCCTTGGTGTTTCGTGAGCTCCCTGGAAGTTTGATATAACCTGGGGAGGAAGGGAAAAGAACCCAGAAGAACAAAGGCTGGAACTAGGAATTCCATTGTATTACAGAAAACCAAAATTCTATTTCATGCATGCTGTGTGGGTTGAGATCTCTCCCTGCTACAAACACTGAAAATACTCCCTTGATTACAGTCATGTAATCAACAAACATTTACTAAGCTCCTATAATGTCCCCGGCCCTGTGCTAGGTCCGGGGGCTACAGCTGGGAGGCAGACCACCCTGGTGCTTGCCAGGGAGGCCAAGCCACAGGGCCTGAGGCAGAAGGAAAAATGTGGCCCCTACATACACTTATCAAAACATTTTTCTGTATTTTGACTCAAGTGGAAAAAGTTAATAAAAGCTCTACAGTAAAAAAACAAAAACTAAAAACAAAACACAGCTATATATAAAGCCCTTTGTTGACCAATCTGTTCCCGCCATTGCCAAGGCTCATAAACCTGCCCTGTGGAGAGGTAACGGGCATTTGGGCCAGGGAGTCAGGGACTGATTGGAAACTGATCCTACTGCACAGTAACACAGGGCTGCAGCACACACAACCACCTGTCTTTCTTTACATTTTGATTTTCTTTCATTATCTATTTGTTGGCCTCAATTTTGATGGAAAATATTGCATTAAAATATGATTGAGCTCGATTACTCTGTTTCTCAGTACCCACTTAAATTTTGTACCTAAAAAACGCTATTCTGGCCCTGGTGCTTGTTTTTATAGAGTTTACATTCAAATGTGTGTGTGTTGGAGGGGATAGGTAATAAATAATACTTAACGCCTCAGGTGGTGATAAAGCTTGTTTGATGAGGGAACGTTTGGACAGATTCCTTTTTTTCTGAAACAGAGTCTTGCTCTGTCGCCCAGGCTGGAGTACAGTGGTGCGATCTTGGCTCACTGCCACCTCCACCTCCTGGGTTCAAGTGATTCTCCTGCCTCAGCCTCCTGAGAAGCTGGGATTGCAAGGTGCCTGCTACCATGCCCAGCTAATTTTTGTATTTTTAGTAGAGACTGGGTTTCGCTACGTTGGTCAGGCCGGTCTTGAACTTCTGGTCTCAAGTGATCTGCCTGCCTTGGCCTCCCAAAGTGCTGGGATTACAGGAGTGAGCCACCATGCCTGGTCACTGGGCAGATTCCTGAATAAAGGCACTGTGTAGAAAACAGGGAGATGGGCATTCTTGGCACAGAGAACAGTAAATGCAAAGGCTGTGCTGAAACCACAAAAAAATAAAACCAATGGAGATGCCAATAATAAAGGTAAAGACTGGTCATAAGAACAAAGCTGGAAGATTCCGACTTTCCATTTTGAAGACTTACTACAAAGCTATAGTAATCAAGACAGTGTGGTACTGGCACAAGGGCATATATATAGATCTATGGAATAAAATTAAGAGTCAAGAAATAAACATATTGATGGCCAATTGATTTTTTTGAGATAGAGTCTGGCTCTGTTGGCCAAGCTGGAGTGCAGTGGCATGATCTTGGTTCACTGTGGCCTCCATCTCCCCGGTTCAAGCAATTCTTACGTCTCAGCCTCCAGGTAGCTGGGATTACAGATGTGCACCATCACATCTGGCTAATTTTTGTATTTTTAGTAGAGATAGGGTTTCACCATGTTGGCCAGGCTGGTCTTGAACTCCCGGACTTACATAATCCACCTGCCTGAACCTCCCAGAGTGCTGGGATTACAGGTGTGAGCCACGGCACCCAGCTGCCAATTGATTTTTTGACAGGATGCTGAGAAAATTCAGTGGGGGAAAGAAGAGTCTTTTCAACAAATGCTACTGGGATGACTAGATAGTCATAGGTAAAAGAATGAGATTGACCTGTGCCTCACACTATATACACAAATTAACTCAAAATGGATCATAGACCTAACTATAAGAGCTAAAATGAGAAAATTCTTAGAAAAAAAATGCAGGACCTAGGTTAGGTAATAGGGTCTCAGATATGATACCAAAAGCAAAAGTAGCCAAAGAAAATATATATAAATTACACTTCACAGAAAGCTTGGTATTTCAAAGGATACCACAAAGAAAATGGAAAGACAACTGTCAGAATGAGAGGAAATGTTTGCAAATCACATATCTGATAACAGACTGGTATCCAGAATATATAAAAACTCTTATGATGATATAAAGACAAATAAACCAACTAAGAATCAGCAAAAGATTCAAATGAATATTTTTCCAAACAAGATATACAAATGGCTAATAAGCACATAAAAACATCACTAGTCATTCATCAACATTATTAGGGAAATGCTAATCAAACCCACAGTGAGATACTACTTCATACTTACTAGGACTGTAGCCAAAAATATAGGCAGTAACATACTGATGAGGATGTGAAGAAATTGGAGCCATTTTACATGGCTGATGGGAACATAAAATGATACAATCACTTCGGAAAATAATCTGGCCGTTCCTCAAAAATGTTAAATCTAGAGTTACCATGTGGCCGAGCAATTCCACTCCTAGGCATATACCTAAGATAATTAAAAACACGTGCACAGGCAAATACTTACATGTCGATGTTCATAGCAGCATTATTCATAATGGTCCAAACTTCAACTATCCACCAATTGATAAATGCATAGACAAAATACAGTTTATCCATGAAATGTGATATGGCTTGGCTCTGTGTCCCCACTCAAATCTCATCTTGAATCATAATCTGAATTGTAATCTCCATGTGTTGGGGGAGGAACCTCGTGGGAGGTGATTGGATCATGGGGGTGATTTCCCTCATGGTGTTCTTGTGGTGGTGGGTGGGTTGTCACTAGACCGGATGGTTTTATAAGAGGCTCTTCCCCCTTCATTCTGTTCTCCTGCCACCTTGTAAAGAAGGATGTGTTTGCTTTCCTTTCTGCCATGATTGTGACTTTCCAGAAGCCTCCCCAGCCATGCAGAACTGTGAGTCACTTAAACTTATTTCCTTTATAAATTACCCAGTCTCGAATATTTGCTTATAGCAGTGGGAAAACAGACTAATACACAATGGAAAATTATGTGGCTATAAAAAGAAATGGAGTACTGATACATGCTACAACATGGATGATCATATATACTGTGAGATTCCCTTTATATGAAATATCTGGAAGAGGTAAATCTGTAGAGAAAGAGAGTAGATAAGTGGTTGTCAGGGGCTAGGGAGAGGAGGAAATCAGGGCTGACTGCTAATGAGTGTAGGGTTTCTTTTTGGGGTGATGAAAATATTCTAAATTAGAGTGGTGATGGTTGTACAACTCTGAACATACTATAAAAATTACTGAATTGTACAACTTGAAAGGGTAAACTACGATATGTGTATTGTATCTCAATAAAGCTGTTATTAATAACAACAGCAACAGGTCCTGGAGTTGACCTTCATACTGGTAGTGAGCTCCCTAGAAGGCAAGGCACAAAAGGAGGAGTCAGGGTGACTCCCCGTGAATCCCCGGAGGAAAGCTGACTAATCCCTTTTAGAATCCCTTCCTGTCCACAGTCAAAGGCTCTTGACCACCTTGCATTTCCCTAATCCCAGCTGGAAAAAGCAGAGTTCAGAGACTGCGGATGAGGGTGGTAGGAGAAAGGAGGGGTTAGGAAAGAGGCGGCGGTCACTGGCTGCTCCAGCTCTCTAGGGAATTTCTAATGGATCCACAAGATGCTGGGAGGTACAGCTACCAAAGGGATGTTCTGGCTCTGAGCACTGGGGAGGAAGAAACGGAAAGGAAGTGAAGAGATGACAGCCTCAAGCAGCACATCCCTTGATTGGGAACAGGAAGGGAGCCCAGTTTCTGTCTTAAAATTCAAACACCCAATTTTGAATCATTCCCTAATCATTTAGCTTTGTTGGGCTTAGTTCCTCAAATAAATAGCAAGTCCCCCCTCTGGCTGGTACTATTAATGATTTCGACTTCCTGCATGGTGCTCAACATGATGGGCACAAGCAAAGTGCTGCTGGTTCTTGTCATGGATGTTCGGGGGATCTTGGTATCCAGAGCCCATTCACCAGACATCCATGGTCTTCATACTCTTCTGGAAGGAGTACTCCAGTTTCCTTTTGGGGGACCATCCCTCTCTCACTCTATTTGGTTGAGGTAGAGCTGATCTGCCCCTCCACTCCCATGCCAGGAGTGGGCTCTTGATCTCTAGGCTGGTCATTCAGAGCTACAGAGCTTGGCATGTGGATGGACATGTGACCTAGCTTGGGACATTGAGATTCAAGCCTAGAAGTTGTGCTGGAATTTGGGTACTAAAAGTTCCCAGTTTTTAGTTGGGATTGCTGAGAGGAAGTTACCACATGAAGAAAGTTGGCTGAGAGATATAGAATCACCTAAGAACATTGCTTAACCATCTGGATCCAGCCAGACCTGAATCCCAGGTATCCCTGGTTTTTTCAATTATTGTGCTCCAATAAGTTTTCTTTGTAGCTTAAATACGCTGTACTTCAAACTGAGTGTCATACTTAATGCCAGCTATTAATGACAAGTTTCACACAGCTGCAGTGCTGGTGAAGTATAGAGAGAAGTATAGTGAGCCAGAAGCTGAGGCTATGAGTCCTGGTTCTGTCATGAATATCCCAACTACATAACTTCTCTGGGTCTCAGTTACTCTGTCTGCAAAATGGGGCTCACCCGTCTCCTCCTCTAGATCCTTATTACTTCTCTGACATCCAAGCTTAGAGCCATAGTACAGACCTCTCTCCGGAGCTTCAGACTTACAAATCCTGTTGTCTCCTAGGCCTCTCAATCATAACTAACTTTATTTTTCCTCATCGTTTTTCTATTTCATTGTTCTTCCTTTTACTATACAGTACTTTGGGCTAGAGATTGCTGGTTGTTTTCCAATACCCGTTCTTATTTTCTCCCTCTCAAAGTAATAGAATCTCTAAATTTTAACTGGCCACATGACTCCCTCAAATAAAGACCATTTCAGACTCCCTTGCAGCTAGATGAAGCCATCTGACCACGTTCTGCCCAATAGAATAAGAGCAGAAGTGACGCCTGCAACTTCTGAATCTAGCCTTTAAAAAAGAGGGGCTTGCTGGATGTGCTGGTTTAGGTCTTTAATCCCAGAACTTTGGAAGGCCAAAAAGGAAGAATCACTTGAGCCCAAGAGTTCAAGATCAGCCTGGGTGAAACAGTGAGACTCCATCTCTACAAAAAATTTTAAAAAATTAGCTGGGCACGGTTAGTATTGCTTGAGTGCGGAGTTTGAGGTTACAGTGAGCTATGATTGTGCTACTGCACTCCAGCCTGGGCAACAGAGCAAGACCCTGTCTCTAAAAAAATTAATAAAAATAATAAAAAAGAGAGGGACAAGAAAATAAAAATATGGAAGGAGAGGCAAATCCCCCTTTTCCTATCTCTGTTTCTTACTGGCTGGAATGCAGACATGAGGGTAAGCTATGATTTATGTTGTCGATGTGGGTGACACTCCAAAATGACAGGGAATGAGACTGCAGGGGCCATGGTCTCTGGTTAAACTACTTGAACTTCTTCTATCTGGACTGCTGTGGAGTGAAATAAACTTGCATCTTGTTTAAGTTACATTTATTCTGGGTCTCTCTGAAAGTTGCTAGATTAGCAAATAAAAATACTTATTCCTCACCTTAGCAAGAGCTGGAGGAGGGAATGGAAAATTCGAGGAGAGTCATGAAGATGGCATGGGCGAGCTGGGTGCTCCAAGAGCTTTTCACCTCAGTCTTCCCTGGACATCCAGGGATCACACAGGAAGGCAAAGGAGCTTGAGTCTAATTCTCATGCTCCCTTGGACGCTCTTACTCCCTCTGAGCCTCAGTTTCTCCTTATGCACAATGGAGACTAATTTGACATGATGGTCTCTCAAGTCCTTCCAGCTCTGATCTTCTGCAGCTCTGTAATTCTAGGATGGATGTTGAAACTCAGATACCAATGGGGCCAAAAGAGTCCCATGAATGGGTTAACCAGGCCAGGTGGGGACTGCAATGGGCTGGAGAATGTCCACCCCCTCTAAGAGGGCAGTCCTCCATTCCTGTTGATTGCTGCCTCAGGGGAATGCAGGATTGCCAGATTCCTAATTTTTCAAGAAGAGCTGGAAATCTAGGTTGTTTTGGTCTGTGCAATCTCCTGATTTTAAAATGTTGGCGACATATTCACATTTTTTCAAACGCTCTGGGGGCCAAAGAGAAATATCTGCAGGACGAATTTGGCCAGTGGCCACCAGTTAAAAATTTCTGTTTTGATACTATTTTCCTTCCTTCCTTCTTTCCTTCATTTAACAAATAAGACACCTACTAAGTGGGAGACACAGTTCCATGCACTGGTGATAAAGCAATGAACAAAACCAAACCAAACAAAAAGTCCCTGTCCTCATGCAGCTTAACATTCTAGGGGATTGCCCTGATTCATTCATTCATCCAACAAGTATTTATTGAAAAATTCTGCCCTGTGCACTGTGCATGGTTAGGTAGATAAAAAAAAATGTTCATGGTCTCTGCCCTTATGATGCCTATGGCCTAGAAGGAAGACATACAATAAACATAATTATGACATGAATGGAAAATACAGTTATGAGGAGAGATGCAATTTAGATGGAGAGGAGTAGTGAGGAAAGTCCTTTTGGGGGAAGCTACATTTTAAATGAGAACTGAAAGATAAGTAGGATTTAACTCAGTAAAAGAACACTCTAAAAGAATGCTCATTTTTAGATTATAGCAGAGGTGTCCAGTGTACCCCTGCTCCATGTCCCCTCAACTGTCACCATTCCTGCACATATATGAAGAAGCCTTCCACAGTTAAGATTTGTGATGCCCTACCCTGGGATCTCTGATTGATTGATTGATTGATTGACTGAGACAAGGTCTTGCTCTGTTGCCCAGGCTGGAGTGCAGTGGTATGATCATAGCTCACTGCAGGCTCAAGCCATCCTCCCTTCTCAGCCTCCTGAGTAGCTGAGACCACAGGTGCATACCATCACACCAGGCTAATTTTTAAGTTTTTTTAAGAGATGGGGTCTCACTATGTTGCCCAGGCTGGCCTCAAGCAATCCTTCCACTTCAGCCTCCCAAAGTGCTGAGATTATAGCTGTGAGCGGTGGCTTTCTTGGGGATTGGCCAGAAGTGCAGGGAGACAATTCCCAGGAAAAGCCTTCAACACTTGATGGAAGGGAATCTGCAGGTAAATATCCCAGCTCCCTCACTCCTTGGGTGGGTTAACACAGTCCCTGTTGGGACTGAGCCCCCGACGCCCATGGCAGCAACTATTATATTTGTATAATCTGCATTGGCTTCCTTCTCCTCCCTGCCTGAATTTCCCACTCCGTGCCCAGTGCTTCCTGGGATTACCTCCCAGATAAACCACCTGCACTCACTCCTTGTCTCAGGATCTTCTGGGAGACACCCAGCAGCGACGGGAGAGAATGCGGCAGGTTCAAGGACCGAAAACAACTCAGGGTGAGTACCAGGAAAGGAGACTGGAGAATGAGGCATGAGGCCACTCGTGAAGAGGCCTCAGGGCTGGGGGGAGGCTTGTCAATGGCAAAGCCACCGAAGATTTTTAGTCTGGGGAGTGATATGGCCAAGTTTGTATTTTAGGATGACTCTGATGTAGGGGACTGCGGTGGGCAAGAATGGAACCTGGGAGATCAGATAGGAAGCCCAGTTGGAGGTGAAAGTGTCTGGGATTGGGCAGTGAGGTGGGAGAGAGGTGGCTGGCAGTGAGGAATGGCATGGGCCAGGGGACACAGGGCCCTGAAAGGAACTCAGGGCTTTGTCCTTGACTTGAGGGAGTGCACAGTTTGGTTTAAGGAATGTTGGTGAGACGCAGGCACAAAAATCACACCCAAGATCACACAACCCTACGCGATCCATAAGAAGTGAGTTGTTGCATGGAGCTGTGGAACTTCACAGCAGGCTGTCTCTAGACAAGTGAGTGTATGTGTCTCAGGGGAGGTGACTTTATAGGAGTGGTTAGGAAAACCATAAAACACCACGACGTAGCGGGCAACTTACTACTGTGGCCCCTTCAGGATAGCCCAAATTTTTGCAATGGCTGTGGAGCCCATTCTTCAGTGTTTTCAGCAGCTCTCGACTTTGCCATCTTTTACTTAAGCTGTGCAAGGTCCAAAAACGCATGCTGGATTTCCCACAGGCACTGCTAGACATATTAACGGCATTCCTACACGGCAAGAGATTTCTGCACCACCAACACCATTTTTATATTTTTTACAACATAATGGCAGATGATAAATCTATCTTGCTAATTACACATCCAGCTTGTTATAACCCCCATAAAAAACATGAGCAGCTGGAAAAGCCATGAAGTGATGTCAAATCATATTCCTGGTCTCTAAACAGAAACAGAAATATTTTCCAGGCTCTGGCAAGTCTCAAGGTTCCTACCCATGCGTGGAAGCAGCTGCCAGTAGGTCACTCACCTCTGAGGAGATGAAAACTAGGCTGTCGTCTTAAGTACTGCCCCTCCACCCCGTGTGTCCCCCTGAAGAGATGACAAATGTCTAGGGCATCCATTTGTGATCTGTTCAGTAGCCCATGGGATGAATCCCAATAACTGGTAAGGTCTGGGTTTTAGCAGCTGAGTTCATTTCTGCATTATTAAAGCGGTTTCAAGATCTCTTCCATCCAATACCAATCAGCCAATAGCATTTGCCTGGAATTCTAACTAGATGGTTCCCCGACATAATTTGTTGATGATACATTTGCAAAACTATTGCTAAGATCCACACTGGAGCTGACAATACCTCTCCCTTGTCTCAAAAAAACAGAAGGAAAATTAAATTCATCTGCCGGAGACACTAGGATAAACAATAGGGAAGGAGGAAAGTACTTTACCTCATTTTCTAGTTAGAATTACTGGCTTTGGCTGCAGCATAGCCCACTCTCTTAGGAAGAGAGACAGCTGAAGACAAAAAGTTTATTTCCTAGCAAGTAAATGTTGATTGCTTCCAGTGTTGGAAGAAAAGGCATGGGAGACAATAGAAGGGGAAACTAATTAAATTTTCACATGTCAAAGAAAAATGCCACAGGAATGTTTAAACCTGGGTTGACCCCAAAGGGCAGCTTTTGTTGGAGAAGCTGCCTCATAAACTGTCCCCACAATTCTCAGGACAAACTGGCTGGAGAGACAGTCACATTGGGGGTGGGGGGGAGAAAAAGGGAAAAGAGACAAAATGGATTCTTACCTTCCCATATCTGGATGCAAAAGTCCCCGTGAGTAAGGAGTGAAAAATAATTATTGTCTCATCCAAGTCCCACACGAACACACGCTGTGATGAAAGAGAGGAAGAGAATGGAGACAAATGGACTCACTTGCATCTGACTTAACGTCAGCAGAAATTAATTCCCTTGGAGGAAAAGAAGTCTTGAAAAACATTATCTTTAGGTTACAAAACACGTGACTCACTGATGTGTCATGAATCTCCATCCAACCTTATCTGTGTCAAGAGTATTCGGATGGCCAGTTTTTGGGCTCTTATCAACTCAAAAGATGTCAGAACCAAGAAGTCTGTTCTTGCCTTCCACATAAAACCTCAAAAAGGAGGATTCAGGCCAAAATCAACAGCAAAAATCATAACTCGTTTTACAAAATGAAATACTACCATTTTTATTTCACTGTTCACCATATGCTCAACTATTTCTGTTTTTAGCAAGTCTGGTGATCACCTCTATAATTCTAAGTAAGATGTTTATACCCTGACTTACTGATTTTTCAACTTGAGACAATATCTTTTGACTGGGCAGTCTTAAAAGATGAGGGTTTAGCTCATGGTAATCTCTATTGTTTCTCTGAAAACTTATATTTTTCACATATGTGAATCCCTCTATTCCAATTCTCCTTGGACATTCTCCTTTGCTTAAAAAGAGACACCAATATGGAGCTATAGATATGGGAGTCTCTACCCTTTCCCACAATCCTCTCCTTTCTAAAGTCTATCAGCTGTAGCTTTACTTTTGTATTGTCAATGAGGATAAACTGGTTTGTACATTTGGTTTTATAACTAAGGTTAAGTTTTCTGCATTCTGCCTATGTTAATTTTAAAAGTTGGCAACTGGTAATACACATTTACATTTTGTGATTATTGTTCACTACAGAGCCAAGTAATATGTTCAGATTGCATTGTCTTCTCTATGTGTCCAATGTCATATCCCCAGATTGACTTTAAGGAGAATGCCCCTATGATTGTATGTGTATCCTTACCTGCACTCCATCATGATTAAAATTAGATCATATCTCAGTTTGTTACACCAGTATCATGGCTGACTGGTGTAACTTTTGTTTTTGTCAGATAATTACATTTAGTTTTTTTTGTTTGCAACAGTGTACCTTCATTAAAATGTCAAATTTAGCCACACATTCTATCTTGGAGATGTCTATCCTCAGTGATAGAAAGCTCCAATGTGGACTGGATCATTTTTAGGCTTGCTGCAGACTTCCCTTCAATGTATTTCTGGGTTGGATCCACTGGTTTCTGGATCCCAAGTCTCTCTTCCTTGGTTTTCTTCCTTGTTTTGCTTGAATACATCCCTAAGTTGCTTTTCCTGAAATGGTACATGGAAAGTAACCTTCCTGAATTCTTGAATATCTGATGATATTTTTATTTTACTCTATAGTTTCTCTGGGTACAGAATTCCAATTTGAAAACAATGTCCTTCAGATCTTTGAAAGAATTCTTTCCCCATGATTTTTTTTTTAAGTATCCAGGGTCACTGATGAGAAATCTGGTATTTCACTGTTCCTCAGTCTTTGCAGGTTTTTCTTTTTCTTTTTTCTTTCTAGAATTTTAACAGATCTTTTCTTTATACTTGGTATCCTCAAATTCCATGAGGATATATCTGGGTATGGTCTTTATTTAATAAATTCTGTTCAGCACTTGAGCATTTTCAACCCGATGACTTGCGTCTTTCTACAGCTCTGGGAATTTCTATTTACTTATTTCTTTTAATAGTTTTCTCCCATGTTTTCTACTGTTTTCTTTTTGTGAAATTCCCAATAGTCAAATCAAGCCGTTTTGGTTGATATTGCTTTTTCCTTGTAAACAATATTTTTTAATAAATCTGTCTTTTTGATCTATGTTCTGGGAGATTTCTTAAACTTTCTCTTACAACCCCTATTAAATTTTTGATTCTCACACCAATAACTATTTTTCCCCTCTGAGTGTTCCTTTCCCAGTAGCCTCCACTTCTTATTTTATGGATGCAAGATCTTGAGTTTTTACAATAAAACAAATTAGAATTTTCCTAAGTTCTTTTATATTTCTTAAATTACTTTGCTTCTAATTTATTTCATTTAATTAACTTTGGTCTTTTTTTTTAAATTAAGAAAACGTGTTTTTGAGACAGGGTCTCACTGTATGCAGTGACATAATCATCACTCACTGTAGCCTATCCCTCTCCACACTCAGGTGATCCTCCTACCACAGCCTCTTGAGTAGCTGGGACTACAGGTGTATGCCACCATACCTGGCTGATTTTTTATTTTTTTTGTAGAGACAGGGTCTCACTATGTTGCCCAGGCTGTTCTTGAACTCCTGAATGCAAGTGATCCTCCCTCCCCAATGGCCACCATGCCTGGCTAATCTTGTTATTTTTCATACTGTTGATTTTCTTTATTTTTCTGGTGATCATTATTTTCAAGGACAAAGGACCTGACTATCACTGTAGCTGGTTTTGAGGAGGGGAGACAAATGTCCCTGACCAGTCTGCCATCTTGAATGGGCCACCTTTTAAAGCTCTCTGTAGGTCAATGGGTGTTTTAACACAATGGCATTTGCCATGCCTTTGAAAGCTAAGAGAAGTATCTAGAATGAAAAAGGTACTAGCATCCAAGAGTCTCTAGTACAGGGATTTCTGAACCAATGGTAAGGCTAAGTATTATTTTATAAATCTTTTGGTCCAGTTATGTTTATGTGCATATATGGGCTAGGCTGTAATATGAATTATATTTCTTATTATGGGTCATGGTAAAAATGTTTGAAAATCAGTGTTTGAAAAGGCCTTCTGGGATTCAAATATGCCAAGTCCTAACTTATATGAATGTACTGGGGTTGAACTTAGGAAATTAAATTTAAAAATTTCAGTAATAGAATTTTTAAAAATCAGCAAATATTTTCAAATGTAGTGCAGGCTCCCTTACCTTATCCATTAGATCCCTTCTGAAACAAATCCATCCCTTCCCCAATTCCCGCACCATCCTAGAGTCTTGGTGGGTAAGTTCCTGGTGACCATTCTGCAGGTGACCCTATTCCCTAGGCCATCATGGTGCAGATCAGGGTGCATCCTTAACCCTGGGTGGGTCAGAGAATTTTTTTTTGCAATTTAAAATTGGGGCTAGAAAGTCATTGTCTATTGGGAAGGGCTATTGGTGGCCAAGTTTAGCCATGTGATCTGAAGGGTAGACAAGGGCAGTGTAAGGCACATGGATATGCTTTGGTCAAGGACTAGGCTGAGGTGGACATCCAGGCCTGTGTGACTTAGTGAGTTTGGGATGCAGGTGCACACCTCCACTTGTTATAGAACCTGTTTGTGTAAGTTCATACTTGGCTTGGAGTCGCCATTGTCTGTAGGAGATATAATTGCCCTGCTGATGCTGTGCATGGGGCATGGCTCTTGGCTCGGCTTAACGTGGCTCTTGTGCAGGCACTGGTGCCCAGAGAGTGAAGCTACTGGCTCCTGTAAGGGAGAATGACTGTCTTGCAGATGGACAGAGGGAAGCCATGGCTCAGCTCGCGCTGGTGCCCAGAGAGACAGAGAATTAAGCTGCTGACCCTGAAGGCAAGGGAAAGCCGGCTGAGCAGCTGCAGATGGTGGGTGGCAGGAGCCGCAGAGTTGAAGCTGAGATGAAGGTGGGCAGTGTGAGAGAGCTAACGTGAGAAAGCTGCTAAATAAAACTACATTTCACCTGCCTATGGCCTGCCTGAGTGTTCTTTCTGCCCATCCACCCACTCCCCTTGGACTTCAGCATGGGCTGGACCCGGACCCTGGGATGTCACGGGCAGTCTGCAGAGACAGAAGAACAGAGGGTGAAAGATGCAAAGAACCTAACACTTTACCAGGACCTGGTTTCATTGGGAGTGGAGGGAGAGGAGGATTGAGAGGTCCAGGGGAGAGCTGTGCCCAGTAACTAGTACATGAGGGCACTGCCAGGACACTATGCTTTGGGAGTTCTGGCACCTTCACTGTGGGATGTGGGAAGGGAAGGCATACACGCAGTTTCTTGCCCCTGTATCCCTGGCTGATTTCAGTGCCTCGCTGATACTCTATTTCCCTTCTGCCCTTAAGTTCTAAGAGAGTCCCTGTATCCTTAAAATAAATTCTGCTTTTTTCACCTAAGTAGCTCAAGTTGGTCTCTGGCTCCTGCAACTGAGGCATTTTAACTAATACATGCTCAGAATTTTCCTCCTTTCCACTTCTACATAATTTCTCTCTCGTGGGCTTCAGTCATTAGCAAAACAGCCAAAGACTTAAGAGGTGTGACCCATGCAAACCCTTTATGATGACATTAAGCACAGAAATGAAACACAGCTCACACCTTTTCAATGGTTCTCGCCCAGTGGTACTTATGCTGAAATCAAGAAGCAGATGTTTCCAGAATAATATCACCCTATAATCCCCGACTTCCATGCCATAACCCTCCCCACCTCTTTCTCAGTTTAATGGAAAAATATCTCTCTACCCCCGTCATTCCCTATGGAGAGCAGAAAACATGTTAGGTGACTGAACGATTTTCTTCGGGGGAGGGAATATTATGTATGTGTGGCTTTCTGTGTTTTCTAAGCTCTGCAACTTCAAGCTTGTAGGAAATCCTAATAATACGGGAAGGCAGACAGCAAGTTCAACCTGAAACCAATATATTTTCTTTCAGCCTTTTGTGAAAGTCTAAATCCACTGAAGGGATTGTGCAAAATCTCCTCTACTGGGGAGAAGGAAGGAACTTTGAGAATAAGGCAAAAAGCAGCCGGGCAAAGTGGCTCACGCCTGTAATCCCAGCACTTTGGGAGGCCAAGACTGGCGGATTACCTGAGGTTAGGAGTTCGAGACCAGCCTGGCCAACATGGTGAAACCCTATCTCTACTAAAAATACAAAAATTAGCCAGGCATGGTGGTGTGAGCCTGTAATCTCAGTTACCCAGGAGGCTGAGGCAGGAGAATCACTGGAACCCGGGAGGCAGAGGCTGCAGTGAGCCGAGATCTCTCTACTGCATTCCACCCTGGGTGACAGAGCGAGACTCCATCTCAAAGAAAAAAAAAAAAAAAAAAAGAACAAGGCAAAAAAAAACAAGATCAGAATTCCTTGGATTGAGAATGGCCCCAGGAACAGTGGGTACACTTGCTCTGCAGCACGTCTCTAGCATGGATCAAGGCTGCTGCTGGTAGACCTCAGGAGGCTGGCCGAGTGTAGGGCAGCAAACATGATATTCAAGATATTTAACACCTTCCAGGGTGATCAGAACCGACCCCAGCTATAAACAGCTGCTACAGGTGAACTAGAGATTGCTGCTGGCTAAATAGCAAATGCCCTGAAGTCAGCGTGTGTTGCTTGGAGGTCCCGGTCCCCACCCCTAGCATCCATCCTCAGGGCTTCTGATAAAAGCATCCTAATTTTCCTTGCCCCTTGTGTGCTATTTTGGCGGTACTGTCAATTAAGGGGCAAGTATAAGACCCAAGCTAGGCCGTGGGATGCGGTCTCCTTAGAATCTGACACTGAAGGACATGGCACTGCACTCTAGAATGGCTTGCTTTCTGGCAGCCCTAGATTTCTCAACAATGTCTTTGTTTCTTTCTAAACTTGGTTTTATACCTCCTCTCATCCTTTCCTAGTATATTCATTTTTGCTTCAGTAACAAAAACTTTTTTTTTCTTTTCTTTTTTTCTCAATCTGTTGCCCAGGCTGGAGTGCAGTGGTGTGGTCATGGCTCACTGCAGTCTCTACCTCCTGGGCTCAACCGATCCTCCCACCTCAGCCTCCTGAGTAGGTGGGATTACTGGCGTGTGCCACCATGTCTGCCTAATTTTTTTTTTTTTTTGTAGAGATAGGATTTTGCCATATTGCCCAGACTTGTCTCAAGCTCTTGGACTCAAGCAATCTGCCCGCCTCGGCCTCCCAAAGTAGTAAGATTACAGGCATGAGCCACTGTGCTGGGCCCAGAACTTGTTTCTGTTGTTTGCAACCAAAGAATTGTAGTGAATATTTCAAGGTTTTCAGGCTCAACAAGGATTTCCATAATCATTGTATAGATGGAAACCCCAGACAGTGGCTGGACTTTTAGTGACGACTGCAGGCTTTGACAATGAAGGCAGCAGTGGCCACCCAGCCACACTGGATGTCAGAGGCTGGTCTGCTTTCTGAGATCACTTGCTCCCCTAGATTCTCATATAATCCTGGGAGTGAAGGGTTCCTAATAATGAAATGAAATTTCTTACCATCTGGTGGGGTGGGGACTCAGTTAAAATTACATTGCTTTTTTAAGGAAATGACAAAGATGATATTTCCCAGTGTGTCTGAGTTTGTGGCTGAGCATTGCAGCTGCTGCATAAAGTATACGGATTATAAAAAGGGGTGTGAGGCTGGTGCACCTGAACTGCCTGGCACTGACAACACTACCCAGACACCCGCAGCACACTCAGGCCAGCAACTGACTGCCTTTGTCATAGAAGTATCAACGGGTGAGTTTGCTCATTTTCCTCCCTTGATAGACAATAGTAGCTTACTTCTGGGTTTGGGGCATCCATTTTGCCTATTTCTACCAGTATCCTTCCCTAGGCATGCTGTTTTGTTTTTGGGAAAATGTCAGTACCCAGCCAATAATCCTACACTTGCTCTCTCATAACAAATGACAAGTATTGAGATCTAATGTACGACACAAGATTAGAGTTAATAAAGTTATACTGTATTAGGGATTTTTGTTAAATAAGTAGATTCGAGCTGCTTTTGTTAGACAGAAAAGGTAACTATGCAAGATGGTAGACTTGGCAATCTGTTTCACGATGATCATCATCTTACTATCTGTATGTATCCCATAGCATCCTGTTGAAAACCTCAGGTATGCCTGATTAAAAAAAAAAAGTCTGGGTGTGGTGGCTCATGACTGTAATCTCAGTATTTGGAAGGCTAAGGCAGGTAGATCAGTTGAAGGCAGGAGTTCAAGACCAGCCTGGCCAACATGGTAAAACCCCCGTTTCTACTGAAAATACAAAATTTAGCTGAGTATGGTGGCATGTGCCTGTAATCCCAGCTACTCGGGAGGCTGAGGCAAGAGAATCACTTGAACATGGGAGGTGGAGGTTGCAGTGAGCTGAGACTGTGCCACTGCACTCGAGTCTGGGTGACAGAATGAGACTCCACCTCAAAAAAAAAAAAAAAAAAGGAGCAACCCTGACCACTAGTTCTCAGCCTGAGCTGTACACTGGAACCACCCAGGGAGCTTTAAAAACACTGGTACCTGGCTTTCACCCTCAGGGAATCGAATTTAGTGGTCTGAGGTGCAGCTTGATAATAAGGTTTCTCAAAGCCCCACCACGTGATTGCCGTGTGCAGCCCAGGTTGAGAACCCCTTTCTGAGAAGTCAGAATCCCAGAAATAGAGGCACACTCATTTGAGTGAGCCTCCACGCAGATCAGTATGTAAGCCCTAGTAGAGTCCCCATGGAGGATTTTTAAAACTCCCCTCCACCCTCTAGTTCCTCCAGCAAGTCTTTTCACTTGGTCTGGGATGGGGCTGGGGTATTTGTTTTTTAAAGAGCATCCCAGATGATTCTGCTGTGTAACCAGGGTAGAGAACCACTCCACTCAGCTGAGGCCCATTATCTTCTTTATCAGGGACTCTCAAAGTGCTCTCAACCCAGAGCATCATAACCACCTGGCGGATTGTTAGAAACCCAAATTCTCATGCCCTGCCCCAGATCTACTGAATTGGAAACTCTAGGGCTAAGGCCCAACAATCTGTGTTTTCAAAAGCACCACTCCCCGTCCACCTCGGGTGATTCTGAGGCTGCTTCAGTTTCTCTTCTGTACTGGCCCCAGGGCTACCTGGCGAACCTCATGCTTCCCTGCTTGTGCTTTGTAAACACAAAGGGCGATTCTCCCCCAGGTACTTGGAGAAAACTCTCTCCCCATTCTTGTTTGAGCCTCAGATGGAGATTATATTCACCAAGTCACACACAGGCCCTTTGGATTACCTCAATCTCGTTGTCCCCTGCTGGAGAGGGGTCACTGCTCCTCTTAGACCGGCCTCGGAGCTTCCCGTCGGAGGCCCGGTGCTGCCTGTCTGTGTCTCCCTCTTTTGCTGGTGTGGAAGGTCCGTTGTGTGCATTGTATTCACCTGGGGTAAGAAAGGGAATGGTGGACAAATCAGAAGCTTTGCTGGGCGTCTCCTTCTGGGATATATCCCACCAGCACCATATAGCTCCAAAGCAACGAGTCCCAAAGGCCGCACCAGAGGCAAAGACCGCGTAGGGTGAAAACTGCTCTTGGAAGTCCCTGAAATTGCCCATTGTGACCTTCATTATCTCTCATCCATCCGACAGACAGTTTGTCAGTGGGTAGTGCTCTGGGCACTGGGATTATGTCCTGGTTCTCTCAGCAATTGTATGCTAGTGGGAGGAGAGAGCCATCAGGCACATCAACAAGTAGCATACCCCAAGCCCAGGAGGGAAATGTGCACAGAGGATTAACAAGTCAGGGGGCGGGGCATGGTGGCTCACCCCGTAATCCCAGCACCTCCAAGGTGAGAGGATCACTTGATTGCTTTGAGACCAGCCTGGGCAACATAGCAAGACTCTGTCTCTACAAAGTATAGAAAAGTTGACCTAGTGTGATGGTGCATGCCTATAGTCCCAGCTACTCAGGAGGCTGAGAGGAGGGTAACTTGAGCCCAGGAGTTAGAGGTTGCAGTGAACTATGATAGGGCCACTGCACTCCAGCCTGGATGACAGAGCAAGGCCTTGTCTATAAAATCAACCAATCGAGTATTCAATCAATCAGATGGGGCAGCAGGGAGTACTGAGAAGTGACTCATTTATCTGGGGCTAGTCAGGGAAGGCCTCATGCAGGGAGTGAGGGAGGGGCCACTGGGGGCTATAACGATGGAAGAGTTACACATTTACAACTCTCCAAATCTGAAAACCTGAGAACGCCTAGATGAACAGAGGGAGAGCAACACATATTTATCTGTAGCTGAGCATTACATTCTTTTACCTTTAAGAGATCCCCTCTCTGCTGGGCATGGTGGCTCATGCCTGTAATCCCAGCACTTTGGGAGGCTGTGAGGCAGGTGGATCACCTGAGGTCGAGAGTTCAAGACCAGCATGACCAACATGAAGAAACGAGCAAAACTTGGTCTCAAAAAAAAAAAAAATCCCCCTTTTTCTCTGCCCCAGAGGTAAATGGGGACTGCATGGGAAGGATTCTCTACCTTCCTCTCCCTACTGGGCTCCTTCCATTCTATTTTTTCTTTTTTCTTTTTTTTTTTTTTTTTGAGATGGATTCTTGTCCTGTTGCCCAGGCTGGAGTGCAATGGTACGATCCTGGCTCACTGCAACCTCCGCCTCCCAGGTTCAAGTGATTCGCCTGTCTCAGTCTCCCAAGTAGCTGGGATTATAGCCACTCACCACCACACCCAGCTAATTTTTGTATTTTTAGTAGAAACGGGGAGATGGGGTTTCACCATATTGGTCAGGCTGGTATTGAACTCCTGACCTCAGGTGATCCACCTGCCTTGGCTTCTCAAAGTGTTGAGATTACAGGCATGAGCCATGGTGCCCAGCCCATTCTCTTAAAAGCAAGCCTTTTAAGCTTTACCTGCTGAGAGATTTGTCAATCTGAGAGGTAAATGAGATTATATAGGCGAGAGCATCTAGCACAGGCCTGGCAATTAGGAGGTGACTTGAATGGAGTTCTGGCTGGACCAGACCCACAGATATGTGTGGATGAGTGAGAGTTGCTGCACAGAATGTGGGCCCTTGCTGCGTCTCACTGCGGGGTGCTCCTGGATGTGGCCCCACTGAGAGGCTGCCATATTTGTACCCTTTGGCAATTGTCTAGCGGTCTCAAACAAGTGAAGCAGCACTATCCCCAACCCAGGTCCCAAAGCCAGCATCAAAGTTGTGTTGTTGCTTAAGCACAGATGTTTTAATTTTTTTTTTTTTTTGAGACAGAGTTTTGCTCTTGTTGCCCAGGCTGGAGTACAATGGCGTGATCTTGGCTAACCGCAACCTCTGCTTCCTGGGTTCAAGAGATTCTCCTGCCTCGGCCTCCTGAGTACCTGGGATTACAGGCACCCACCACCACGCCCAGCTAATTTTTGTATTTTTTACTAAAGATGGGGTTTCACCATGTTGACCAAGCTGGTCTCGAACTTCTGACCTCAGGTGATCCACCTGCCTCGGCCTCCCTAAGTGCTGGGATTACAGGCAGGAGCCACCATGCCCAGCAAGCACAGATGTTTTAAAATGCATGGCTTTTTATTGTACTTTACTATCCTTATTTAACTAACGAGGGAACTCAGGTTTAGTGAGTGACTTACCTGCCCATGTGATTCTGCCAATGAGTGGCAGAGTTAGAAGTAAAATTTGGGCCTGTCCTTGTCACTAGAGGGTGACAGAACTGTAAAGCAGCGTGGAACCTTCAAGGACATCCTATCCCATTTCTTACTTTACAGTTGTTGGGGTAAGCTCCCAAATGTATGCCACAGACCCCATCTTTCCTGCCAAAATCGCCAACTCTTGGATCATCAGGGGAAAATGCCTTGGTCTAAAAATCCTTGGCTAGGGAGAGTTTTTTCCTACTCTGAAAGAACGATTTCCCTTTAAAACCCAAGGGACTGAACTTTGTTTATTTAATAGTTATGAAAGCTTTGTAGCAGACTAAGGACATAATAAGACGTGATTTTGCGTTGTCAGAAGGGCTGGGCGTTCTCCACCTCCCCGGAGTCTTCAGGATGCAGCACGAGAGATTCCCAAACACTGAGCTAGCAAAGACTTTCCTCTGGAGAAAGAATTTCTGCTCAATTCACAGATGCTGACGAGCAATGTAAATAAGGTCTTTTCTGGTTCACTTGGTAGTTTAAGGGTATTGGGCTTAGAAAACATGTGTCACCCCCATTAAAACAGGCAAATATTAAAAAGAGGGGTAAATGCTAGTTATCTAAGACATATCTAAAATAAGGTCTGTGTGAAATCAATTTTACAGGGGTACCAAAAAAAAAAAAAAGGAAAAAAAGCAGGTGGTTACCCAACCATACACATTCTTGAGACTGCAGATTGATACAGTTTGGATCTGTGTCCCTGCCCAAATCTTCTGTCGAATTGTAATCCTGAGTGTGGAAGTGGGGCCTGGGGAGGTGACTGGATCATGGACGTGGAGTTTTCATGAATGGTTTAGTACCATCCCACCTTGAGGCCCCCCATCCCCCCAACCGTGCTGCGTAGTGAGTGAGTTCTCACGATATCTGATTGTTTAAGAGTGTGTGGCACCTCCCCCTCCCACCCTCTCTTTCTCCTGCTCCGGCTGTGTAAGACGTGCCTGCTGCCTGCTTCCCTTTTACCTTCCACCATGATTGCAAATTGCCTGAGGCCTCCCCAGGAGCTGAGCAGACGCCAGCATCACACTTCCTGTACAGCCTGAGGAGCCAAGAGCCAATGAAACCTCTTTTCTTTACCTGGGATTACAGGTACACATCACCATGCCCAGCTAATTTTTATATTTTTAGTAGAGATAGGGTTTCACCATGTTGGCCAGGTGGGTCTGAAACTCCTGACCTTAAATGATCTCCCTCCTCGGCCTCCCAAAGTGCTGGAATTACAAGAATGGGCCATCATGTCAGGCCATTAAACCTCTTTTCTTTATAAATTACCCAGTCTCAGGTATTTCTTTATAGCAATGAGAGAATGGACTAATACAAAGAGTAAAAGTTCAAGGTCACAGTCAGAGATCCACAGGATAGAGCAATTTATGTAAACTTTTGATGGAATCATTTCATTCTTTTCTCTTTTGATGTGTTTACCTATTTAACAGCATTACTGAGGCACAAATGACATACAATAAACTATACATATTTAGAGTACACAATTTCGTCAGTTTTGATGTATGTATACATCTGTGAAGACACTGCCACGATCAAGATAATAAACAAATCCAGCACCCCAAGAGTTTCCGCGTTGTCCCTTTGGATAGTCCCTTTCTCCAGTTCCACTCTGCAGACAACCACTAATCTACTTTCATTCACTCCAGACTTCAGTTTGAATTTTCTAGAGGTTTAAACAATTGGAACCACATAGTGCATATTCCTTTCTCTGGCTTCTTTTGGTCAGCATAATTGTTTTGAGATTCAGTTCATGTGGTGTTTATCGATACTTCTTTTTTTTTTTTTTTTTTTTTGAGACGTAGTCTCACTCTGTCACCAGGCTGGAGTGCAGTAGTGTGATCTTGGCTCACTGCAACCTCTGCCTCCCGAGTTCAAGAGATTCTCCTGCCTCAGCCTCCCCTGTAGCTGGGATTACAGGTGCGCGCCACCACACCCAACTAATTTTTGTATTTTTAGTAGAGACGGAGTTCACCATGTTGGCCAGGATGGTCTCGATCTCTTCATCTCGTGACCTGAC
Source organism: Cheracebus regulus (assembly GCA_963574635.1). NCBI lineage: Eukaryota > Metazoa > Chordata > Mammalia > Primates > Pitheciidae > Cheracebus > Cheracebus regulus. The sequence continues at coordinate 27,606 of CAUYQU010068799.1, forward strand.
CGCCTCGGCCTCCCAAAGTGCTGGGATTATAGGTGTGAGCCACCGCGACCAGCCCAATACTTCATTTCTATTGCCGAGTACTATTCTATTGTATGGATATATCACAATTTGTTTATCCATTTGCCTGTGGGTGGACACTTGGGTTGATTCTAGTTTTCAGTTCTAATAAGGCTGCTATGAACATTCATTCACACATCAGTCTTTATATAGATATAAGCTTTTTATGTTTATTGAGCACGATTGCTGGGTCACATAGTAAGTAGTGTTTAACTTGTAAAAAAATGAATGGGGCTGGGCATGGTTGCCCAGGCCTATTATCCTAGCACTTTGGGAGGTCAAGGGCTTGACTCTGGGCGTTTGGGACCAGCCTGGGCAAATAGTGAGACCCCATCTCTACAAAAAATACAAAAATTAGCTGGGTGCGGTGGCACATGCTCGTAGTCCCAGCTGCTTGGGAGGCTGAGGCCCAAGGTCCGGGCTGCAGTGAGCTATGATCACAACACTGCACTTCAGCCTGGTAACAGAGTGAGACCCTGTCTTATAAATGAATGAATGAATGAATGAATGAATGAAACAGATGAATTATTTTCCATAGTGGTTGTATCATTTCATGTTCTTCCAGCAGCGGCTGAGAGTTCTGGCTGCTCCACATCCTTGCCAGCCTTTGGTATGGTCAGTCTTTGTGATTAAAGCCATTCCAGTGGGTATGTAGTAGTGTTTCACTGTGAACTTAATTTGCATTGCTCTAATGATTAATGATGTTTGGCATCTTAATCATGTTCTTTTGGCCATCCCTATATCTTCTTTGGTGAAGTATCTGTCATCTGTTCAAATATTTTGCCCATTTCTTTATTTTTATTTCTTTATCTTTGAGACAGGGTCTCACTCTGTTGCCCAGGCTGAAGTACAGTGGCACAATTATGGCTGCCTGCAGTGTTGATGTCCCAGGCTCACATGATCCTCCCGCCTCAGCCTCTGGAGTAGCGGGGACTACAACACCGGTCTAATTAGCACCACAACACCGGTCTAATTTTTGTAGGGATAGGGTTTCCCCGTGTTGCCCAGGCTGGTCTTCAACTCTTGGGCTCAAGCAATATGCCCGCCTCACCCTCCCAAAGTGCTGGGATTACAGGTGTGAGCCACCACACAGAACCTGCTCATTTCTTTATTTTTTATTATTTTTTTGGAGATGGAGTCTCACTCTGTCACCCAGGCTGGAGTGCAGTGGCGCAGTTCTGGTCCACTACAACCTCTGCCTCCTGGGTTCAAGCGTTTCTCCTGCCTCAGCCTCCCAAGTAGCTGGGATTATAGGTGCATGCCACCACACCCAGCTAATTTTGTATTTTTTAGTAGAGATAGTGTTTCACCATGTTAGCCAGGCTGATCTTGAACTCCTAACCTTAGGTTATCTGCCTGCCTCGGCTTCCCAAAGTGTTGGGATTACAGGCATGAGCCACTGCGCCTGGCCCTGCCCATTTCTTTATCAGGTTGTTTGCTTTCTTATGATCGGGTTTTGAGTGCTCTTTCTATATTCTGAGTACACATGCTTTATTAGAGATATGCATTGCAATTATTTTCTCCTGGACTATGGATTTTTTTATTCTTGGAACAAATTTGTATGAAGTCCAGTTTATATTCTTTTTGGATCATATTTTTGGTGTTATGCATGAGAAATCTTTGCCTAAATCAGAGTTACAAAACTATCTCTTAGGTTTTCTTATAGAAGATTACAGTTTCATATTTAAGTCTATGATCTGTTTTGCATTTTTTATGTCATATGAGGTATGAGGTATAGATATTCAGTTGTTCCATGTCTTTTTTTTTTTTTTCTTTTATGAGACAGAGTCTCACTCTGTCACCAGGCACCAGGCTGGAGTGCAGTGGCATGACCTCGGCTCACTGCAACCTCCGCCTCCTGGGTTCAAGCAATTCTCCTGCCTCAGCCTCCTGAGTAGCTGGGACTACAGGTGTGTGCCACCATGCCCAGCTAATTATTTTGTATCTTTTTTTTTTTTTAATAGAGACAGAGTTTCATCATGTTGGCCAGGATGGTCTCGATTTCTTGACCTCGTGACTTCCCGCCTTGGCCTCCCAAAGTGTTCGGATTACAGGCGTGAGCCACTGTGCCCAGCCTTTTTTTTTTTTTTGAGATAGACTCTTGTTTTGTCATCCAGGCTGGCATGCAGTGGCACGATCTCTGCTCACTGCAACCTCTACCTCTTGGGTTCAAAAGATTCTCCTACCTCAGTCTCCCAAGTATAGGATTACAGGTGTGCACCACCATGCCTGGCTAATTTTTGTATTTTTAGTAGAGACGGGGTTTCATCATGTTGGCCAGGCTGATCTTGAACTCCTGACCTCAGGTGATCCACTTGCCTTGGCCTCCCAAAATTCTGGGATTACAGGCGTGAGCCACTGTGCCCAGCCATTCCAGCATCTTTTGTTGAA
>CAUYQU010068800.1:0-59201 GCA_963574635.1 Cheracebus regulus
GTCTTGGCCTCCTAAACTCAAGAAGCCCTCCCATCTCAGCCTCTCAAAGTGCTGGGATTACAGGTGTGAGTCACCGTTATGGGGTGAGCCACCATGCCTGGCCCACTTTAACTTCTTCCCTTCCTCCCTTCCTCCCTTTCTTCCCTTTCTCTCTTTCTCTCTTCCTTCCTTTCTTCCTTTCTCTCTTTCTCTCTCATTCTCTCTCTCTCTCTTTCTCTCTTTTGAGAAGGAGTCTCGCTCTGTTGCCCAGGCTGGAGTGCAGTGGTGTGATCTCAACTCACTGCAACCTCCGCCCCCCAGGTTCAAGCAATTCTCCTGCCTCAGCCTCCCGAGTAGCTGGGATTACAGGTGCCTGCCACCACACCCAGCTAGTTTTTGTGTTTTTTTAATAGAGACGGGATTTCACTATGTTGGCTAGGCTGGTCTCGAACTCATGACCTCAGGTGATCCACCCATCTCAGCTTCCCAAAGTGCTAGGATTATAGGCATGAGCCACTGTGCCCGGCTTAATTTTTGTATTTTTAATAGAGGCGGAGTTTTACCATGTTGGCCAGGCTGGTTTGGAATTCCTGACCTCAAGTAATCCAGTTCACTTGGCCTCCCAAAGTGCTGAGGTTACAGGTGTGAGCCACCATGCCCAACCTTTAATTTTTTTTTTTTTTTGAGACAAAGTTTTGCTCTTGTTGCCCAGGCTGGAGTGCAATGACTTGGCTCACTGCAGCCTCCACCTCCCAGGTTCAAGTGATTCTCCTGCCTCAGCCTCCCAAATAGCTGGGATTATAGGCGCCCACCACCATGTCCAGCTAATTTTTATATTTTTAGTAGAGACAGGGTTTCACCATGTTGGTCAGGCTAGTCTCAAACTCCTGACCTCAGGTGATCCACCCGCCTCAGCCTCCCAAAGTGCTGGGATTACAGGCATAAGCCATCACATCTGGCCAACTTTATATACGTGTGTGTGTGTGTGTGTGTGTGTGTGTGTGTGTGTGTGTGCAAGCAAATGTAACAAAGTACAAAAATTGTATTAAGTGTGATTGTAACTAAAGAAAAATGCAAAGACAATGAATTGGAAGAAAATAACAACTCTGGGTAATGAGCCTATCGAGGAATTTTTATTTTTTTCTTTGCTATTTTTCTGCATTTTCAGATTTTATCGATAATCATATATTGCTCTTATAATCAGCAATTGCATCTTTTTCAGAATGCCTGTGTACCCCAGCATGAGGGCCCTGGGATGCCCAGCAACAAAAGGACACCCAGGAAACACTGAGCCAACACTAGCCTGAGGCTCTCCAGGTCTCCAAGACCCAACCTTCTGCACCACCTGGCTCTCTGATTCCCTACTTGAGTTTTCCACATCAGATTTAAGTTGTAGGCACCATGCATTCCTGTGAAAGACAGTGCCAGAAGCCGAACAGCCATAGCAGGACCGAAACAAGCTGCCTTCTTCCTAGCCCCACTATGTGTCCACATCTGAGTTGTCTACACATGTGACCCTCCTGGCCAATACAATACAGTGATTCCTTTTATCTTCAGGGGACTGGTTTCAGGACCCCCTCAGACACCGAAACCCAGGGATGCTCAAGTTCTTTATATAAATTGGTGTAATATTTACATATAACCTATGCACATCCTCCTGTATACATTAAATCATCTCTACATTACTTATAATACCTAATACAATGTAAATATTCTAAATATTTGGAAAATGTTTTTTTCCAGGTGTTTTTGATTGGCATTTGGTTGAATCCACAGATGGAGAACCCACGAATGGCCCAGGACAGTGGCTCATGCCTGTAATCTCAGCACTTTGGGAGGCTGAGGCGGGAGGATCTCTTGAGCCCAGGAGTTCAAGACCAGCCTGGGCAACATAAGGAAACCCCTGTCTCAAAAAAAATAAAAAATAAAAAGGCTGGGTACAGTGGCTCACACCTGTAATCCCAGCACTTTGGGAGGCCAAGGTGAGCAAATTGCTTGAGCTCAGGAGCTGGAGACCAGCCTGGGCAACATGGCAAAACCCCATCTCTACCCAAAAAAATACAAAAATTAGGACAGGCACAGCAGCTTAAACCTGTAATCTCCACACTTTGGAAGGCCGAGGAGGGCAGACATTTGAGGTCAGGAGTTCGAGACCAGCCTGGCCAATATGGTGAAACCCCATCTCTATTAAAAATACAAAAATTAGCCAGGCATGGTGGTGGGTACCTGTAATCCCAGCTACTCAGGAGGCTGACGCATGAGAATCGCTTGGACCTGGGAGGCGGAGATTGCAGTGAGCCAAGGTTGCGCTACTGCACTCCAGCCTGGGCAATAGAGCAAGACTCAGTCTCAAAAAAAAAAAATTAGCTGGGCATGGTGGCATGTGCCACCTTCTGGGTGTAGTCCCAGCTTCTCAGGAGGCTGAGGTGGGAGGATGGCTTCAGCCCAGGAAGTAAGTCAAGGCTGCAGTGAACTGTGATCACACCACTGCACTGCAGCCTGGGGGATGAAGCAAGACCCTGTCTCAAAATAATAATACAGAAGAACCCATGAATGCAGAACCCATGGATATGGAAACGGAGGGCTGACTGTAGGTCTTTCTCAAGCGATGTGAACAAAGCTGGTTATATTCAGCTAAACAGCCAAAAGAAAAAGAAGGTATTACTAACACAAATGCTTCGGATAACAGGAGATGAAAAGAGGACACAGATGCATGTTGGGCAGTTTTAAGACTAAAATTCAGAAGAATCAAATTAAACGGTCATTACTTCTCTGTATTTATTTATTAATTTTTGAGATGGAGTCTCTTCCTATTGCCCAGGCTGGAGTGCAGTGACACGATCTTGGCTCACTGCAACCTCCTCCTCCTGGATTCAAGTGATTCTCCTGCCTCAGCCTCCCAAGTAGCTGGGATTACAGGCGTGCACCACCATGCCCAGCTAATTTTTTTGTATTTTTAGTAGAGACAGGGTTTCTCCATGTTGACCAGGCTGGTCTTAAACCCCTGACCTCGTGATCCACCTGCCTCGGCCTCCCAAAGTGCTGGGATTATAGGCGTGAGCCACCGTGCCCAGCCACTCATTACTTAATAAATTCAAATGGGCCGGGGGCACAGTGGCTCCCACCTGTAATCCCAGCACTTTGGGAGGCTTAGGTGGAAGGATCACCTGAAGTCAGGAGTTCAAGATCAGCCTGGCCAATATTGTGAAACCTTGTCTCTACTAAAAATACAAAAATTAGCCAGGCATGGTGGCACGTGCCTGTAATCCCAACTACTCGGGAGGCTGAGGCACGAGAATCACTTGAACCCAGGAGGCGGAGGCTGCAGTGCGCTGAGATTGTGCCACTGCACTCCAGGATGGGTGACACAGTGAGACTCCATCTCAATAAATAAATAATATAAATAAATTCAGATGAACCTTAGTGAACATAGGTGCCATATGCCAGGCATTAGATTAGGTACCTTTGACCCCTATAATCATATCTGTGAAGTAGGGTAAGACACATGGGCCAAGCACTAGCATGTAGGCACATCAGCATTTAGCCTTTTAAGCTGAGAGGGAACCTGCTGCACTCTTTACAGCTGTGATCCTAGAGGAAGATATTTATTTTGTTTTTATTTTTATTTTTTATTTTTGAGAAAGGGTTATCATTCCATCACCCAGGCTGGCATACAGTGGCACAATCATGACTGACCATAGCCTCAACCTCCTGGGCAAAGGCATCCTCTCACCTCAGCCTCCCAAGTAGCTGAGGCCACAGGCACACACAGGCATGCACCAGCATGCTTGGCTAATATTGTTTATTAATTTTTTAGAGATGAGGGTGTCTCCCTATGTTGCCCAAAGGCTAGTCTCCCACTCCTGGCTTCAAGTGATTCTCCTGCCTTGGCCTCCCAAAGTGCTGGAATTATAGGTGTGAGCCACCATGCCCATAATAGACATAAGCTGGGAAGACATTTACTTCATCTGATGTAACTACCTGATAGGCTGTTTCGAGGATGAAATGAGATAATACTGGTGAAGATCTTAGCACAGTGCTTCGCATGGAGGTACATCCCACAAAACACTACAGAGGTGGGGCGAGGTAGCCTATGCCTGTAATCCCAGCACTATGGGAGGCCGAGGCGGACAGAGCCCTTGAACTCAGGAGTTCGAGACCAGCCTGGGCAACAAAACGCCCCTCCCCTCACATACCCCCTTAACCTTTTTAATCAGTACTTGTTCTAATATTTCGTGTAGTTTCCTTTAGGCCTGCAGGGATGGGAAAAAGCTTTTCCTCTACTCTCTCATGTTCAATAACTGGGCGCTTGCAAATTAAACTGCAAAAGACCTTTGACAAAAGGAAAAAAGCAGTTTATTTAGGTGTATAATGCATATACACACAGGAGTGCTTAGTGATGAGTGACTCAAAGGGGTGGTTCGCATTTGGGGCTTATCTACCTAACTTAGTTGAGGAAAAGGAGGGGAGAGAAAGGCTATGTGGGAAAAACAAATGGGTTTCCTTAGGAAAGACAAACTGGGGTTTTCAGGAGAATAAACAGGAGATAAGAAAGTTTGTGAGGCTGTTTGTCTAGACAGGTATGGATTGTCTTCTTCAGGGCCATAAAGCTGCCCTGAGGAATGCATTTATGAGTAGACCTAACCCAAAGGGGAATTTATGGCAGCCTCCTTTCTCAGAAGTCACTGCTTTTAGTCAAATAAGGGAAGCTCTGAGAAAGTTTCTTTCTATATCTTCATTCTCAACTGCCTTCAGCTCAAAATGATCCTGATGACAAAGTCATACTTTGGCATGGCATATTCTGATCTCTAGGTTAAGTAAGTATTACAAAGGGGGATAAAAACGCTAATGTATTCTATTAATTCTAAAGAAAAATATACCACGAATATAATGAAATAATATAAAAAGTATAGTTTATACAAGCTAGAATGATACTATTATGTAATTGCCACCTTCATCATAAGACAAAATCCCCAAATTATAAGTGTCACTACAGCAATTAACCACCTTTAAAACAGCATTTGACAACATTCCTAATATCTGCCTTTACTAGATTAAATGTATTTTTTAAATCACTGTCAGCTATCTAAATCTTTAGAAATTTCTAAACTTTTAGTCCTATTATTTTCTCTAGGACAATTTTTAAATATTTTACTATCTTAAATTTGAGGTTTTCTTCATTTTCCTGAAATTATCAACTCAACCCCGAAATCCCTAGCAACCATTTTTCTCACTAATCACAATAGGCAATTAGAAAATCACCTTGGGCCTTTTTCTGAACAATTTCCTAGGTTTGTCTTTACAGGAAGAAAGGACAGTAAGTTCTAGGAAAACCCTAAGAAATATTTTGAATAAAATGCTTTATTTTGAAAAAGTGCAGAAAATCTATACAAGTTTCTCCAAAAGGAAGCTTTTAACAAACCATAAAAGGCAAAAATATCCTTAGAAATAATTCAGATGAGGCTGATTTACAAAGGGCTTAATTATGGAATCTATTTCATATTTTAATTTCAGAGCGTAATTCATATGACGTATAAAACACAAGGTTCAGCCTACGTCCTCAGACAAAATCTTCTCTCTGAAGGAATATAAGTTCATGTTTTTGCTGTCATTTTTAATGTGCAAAATGCTTCAGTGTGAATAATCTCCTCTGTCCTTAGACTTTCATTATAAACGTTTAAAACTTCTAAAGGTCACGAATGGCTTGCACTTTCTCAATTATTGAAAAGAAATGCGCCAGGCTCCTGGTGGGTTGAGAAAATAGGAGTAATTCATGGGCGATTTAAAGAGCCGAAGAACTCCCAGAATAGGGTTTTTAGCACACACGGGTGTTACTGAGTGGTATCTACAAGTTTTATGGGGAAGAGAGGATAGTCTTATTGCGGTCACGTGTTGGACTCTCGTTGACTCAGTCTCAATCTCTAATCAGTAGACGATCGGGATTTCTGGGGTAAGGGTCTCCTGATGATAAAACAAAGCCAACAGGGGGTACCTGTAAATCCCCGGAGAGGGACAGGCAAGCCGGCGCCCGCTCCCTCCCCGGAGCCCCACTTCTGAGCCCTCGGCGTCCGCAAAGTCTAGACGCTGCCACTCAGCCCTGAAACTGACAAGAAAGGTACAGGACTAGCTGCCGCGCTGCAGCCACAGGCACGCGCGATTCGATTTCCTGGATTATTGACCCGCAGCCCGGCCCTGGTCCAGCAGGTCGCGGGCTCCCATCCCCGGCGAGGCTGTTCACCCAGACTAAAGTGCAACTCTGCAGACACCGCATGGCTGCGAACCACCGGGTTTACTTTCAGATTTAACTAGGCGCTACCCACAATGCATTTGTAAAAACGAAATGCAGAAAAACCTTGGTGATTAACATAATTCTTACAAACTCTCTTAAGAGAGAGTATTTTTGTTTTGTTTTCATTGTGTTTAGCCAGGAAGTTGTACACATTTTACTTTTTATGATCATGGCATGGGCCCTGAAAAAATCTCCTTACCTAGAAAAGACTCCAAGTAGGGACTATAAATAGTAGGAGATACACAACCAAATGCAGTTGGTCCGAGTGTTGTGGGTTATTGTTAAGCTGATTTAACATTGTCTCCCCCCACAGCCACGCTTGACTAGCTACGTGTTTTGCTCTAAGAATAATAGTTGACACCATTTACATAAATTAATCGAAATAGTAGTTGGCAGCGTTTACATAAATTAGTCAAAATGCATATGAAAGTAACTTTTAGTTGACTGAATGAAAGACAAAGCATATCAGAGTACCTTTTAGTTGATATCAATGAAAGACTTTCAAGGAAGCCTACTTGGTTATAAGCTTTAGTAAGATTTTCCCAAGCAGCATTGAAGTATTAACCTTCGAAATGCCCAAGAAGAAAATTTACAGAAAGGAATAATTTTACTTACCTTTGAATGTATTAAAGAATGTATTCAGTTTTTAATAAACCTTATAATCAACGTTAATTTTCTTTGCGTGTGTGTGTGTGTGTGTATGCATGCAGATATACATAAATTTTTTATTTTATTTTCCCCAGGACGGAGTCTTGCTTCTGTCACCCAGAGCTGGAGAGCAGTGGCACAATCTCGGCTCACTGCAGCCTCCGCCTCCTGGGTTCAAGCAATCCACTAGTCTCCGGCTCCCGACTAGCTGGGATTACAGGCCACCACACGCTCATTTTTGTATTTTTAGTAGAGATGGGGTTTCACCATGTTGGCCAAGTTGGTCTCAAACCACTGACCTCACAATCTGCCAGCCTCCCAAAGTGCTGGGATTACAAGTGTGAGCCACAACGCCCAGCCTGTTAATTTTAAATTAAATAGCAATGTATGGACTAGGTGTGGTGGCTCATAGCTGTAATCCCAGAATTTTTGGAGGTTGAGTTGGGCGCTTGACTCCAGGAGTTCAACACCAGCCTGGGTAACATGGCAAAACTGTCTCAAAAATAAAAAAGATATTAAAAGTTTGTTGCTAAAATTCAATAATTGTGTAGGTGTCTGTGAATGAGTAGATAATATACATTTTTTTGCATAAGCTGGTTCATTTGTTTCACATATAAAATTTATAGGTTTTCAAATCTGAGATAGAAGAAAATAAGAAAAACAAAAAAAATTTTAAAGAATGTATAGGTTCACAGATTTGGATCAATATCCAATTTATAACCAGGTAAGAAAGGAGGTGTTCATCAATGTCACCTCCCTGGCAAGGCTTCCTGGCTGGTATTCATCCAGCCTTTCTGTCTGCAGTTGTCAGCCAGCAGTTGGTTAGAGTTGACACTCAGATTCAATCAGAAAAATCCAACACACTGCCTTTCTTCATTAACAAATAAACTTGGCTGCATTGTTGAAAAATATGCACCCTCTATTGTAAATTTTCTCCAAAAAAAAAAAAAAAAAAAACCTTGAAAAAAAATGACAAAAGGGCCCTATCATTGCTAAATCTTGATAGAAGGAAAGGGCATCGTTTGTTAATAAGGACCATTCTCAGCTGAGGAGCATTCACAAGCTGTTGACAGCTTGCTGAAAACGGGCACCTTGTGTCTGTCACCTTCTTGAACTATTAATACTTGAGTCCGGAATTTAAAAGCCTTGAGATACAAAGCCCCCGCTGGTGGTCTACAAAGTTAGAATACCGGAACCTTGTTCAATGTGCTAAACTCGATAGGCACTTCAATATCCATTTCAGGTGACAAAATAATCAGAAATGAGATCCACTGTGAAGGAAGTGGACCAGAACTTAGCTTTTGCATATGTAATTTCAACCTATGACTCATACCCAAGAGTGACAATGAGTAACAATCAGGTTTTAGTGTGAAATTTTTTTTTACAAAAAAATATATATCGGCTGGGTGCGGTGGCTCACGCCTGTAATCCCAGCACTTTGGGAGGCTGAGGTGGGCGGATCATCTGAGGTCAGGAGTTCGAGACCAGCCTGGCCAACATGGTAAAACCCTGGTCTCTACTAAAAATACAAAAGTTAGCCAGGCGTGGTGGTGCATGCCTGTAATCCCAGATACTTGCAAGGCTGAGGCAGGAGAATGGCTTGAACCCAGGGGGCGGAGGTTGCAGTGAGCCAAGATGGCACCATTGCACTCCAGCCTAGGCGACAGAGTAAGACTCCATGTCAAAAAATATGTATGTATATATGTATATATGAAGAAACATATGTATAAGATATAAATATATATACTAACATGAAAATATATATATTATATATAAGAAAAAAGGTAATCCTTATAGAAAGTGGAAAATGTAAAAGCAACCATAGAGAGAGAGAGAGAGATTTCTCGTTGAAATGAATGTTATCATCAACCTTGGCATTTCAGGGAATTATGCAAGGCTCCTGCCTCCTGGCACTCATTTTTTGTGCCCTTGTGTAATTCCCTCTCCTTGAGTGTAATCTGAACTTATTGACTCACTTATAAGGAATAGAGTAAGACGTAAGTAAAACGTCTCTCTCCTTTACTGGGGAAAGCCAACTGCCACGTACTGAACAGCCCCACGCAGAGGCAAGGGGCTGCATGTGCGGCCAACAGCCAGGGAGGCCCTGAGCCTGTCAATAGCGCTGAGAGAGCCTGCAGCCGGATCTCTCCCCAGCTGAGCCTTATGATGCCCACAACCCAGGACCACACCTTCATTTCAAGCCTGTGGGAGACCCTGAGCCTGAGCACCCAGCTAACTGTGGCCAGATTCCTGACCCACCGCTAGTGCGAAGAAATCAATGTTTGTTGTTAAGTGTTGCGTTTGTTACACAGCCATCAATAACTCACACGTGCACATTACCAAGAAGCGCTGCCACTGCTGACGCATATTTGGAACCCTTCTGTTTTCTCCTTCAGTTTGAAGTGTGACCCATGCAAGAAAATGGGCTGTGTTATTTTACATCACTTCATTTTTGCCAAGACAGTGCTTCCCAGTGTGTTCTTATCATATTCAACATCCTTGACTTTGATGGACTTTGAACTGTTTTAAAAAGCAAATCTACCTTCAAAAGAGGAAAATTTGCTGCCGCAGAGATATCAAAAAGAATATTCCACAGCTTCTGAAGACAAACTCACTTGGTTTTATTTATGTATTATTTTATTTATCTTTGAGTTGGGATCTCACCCTGTCACCCAGGCTGGAGTGCAGTGGCATGTGATCGTGGCTCACTGCAGCCTCAAACTCCTGGGCTCAAGTGATCTTCCCACCTCAGCCTTTCAAATCACTGGGACTACAGGCATGTACCACCATGACTGGCTGATTTAAAAAAATATATTTTTGACAGCCGCACTGGCTCACACCTGTAATCCCAGCACTTTGGGAGGTGAAGGCCGGTGGATCACGAGGTCAGGAGTTCGAGACCAGCCTGGCCAATATAGTGAAACCCCATCTCTACTAAAGATACAAAAATTAGCCAGGTGTGGTGGCTCATGCCTGTAGTCCCAGCTGCTCGGGAGGCTGAGGCAGAAGAATCGCTTGAACTGGGAGGTGGAGGTTGCAGTGAGCCAAAATCACACAACTGTATTCCAGCCTGGGCTACAGAGTGAGACTCCATCTCAAAGATATATATGGATCTCAAAATTCTGGCCTCAAGTGATTCTCCTGCCTTGGGCTGCAAATTTTTGTTTTGCTTTGTTTTGAGACAGGGTCTCGTTCTGTCGCCCAGGCTGGAGTGCAGTGATGCGATCTTGGCTCTCTGCACCTCAAACTTCTGTGTACAAGTGATCGATCTTCCCACCTCAACCTCAAGAGTATTGGGACTACAGGCTCATGTTGCCTGGTTAGGTTTGTCTCCCAAGATTTTGAATACATTTTCATCAATGGCTGCATCCTTGGAATGATTCTTCCAAGTGATTATTTTGAAAGAGGTAATAGAGTGTTTACTTTGGATATTTAATGTACCAATTACTCAATGAAATCGTTGTATTGTGTTTAGTTATTTAGCATCTAACAAACATATAACACTTCCTACTGATGATAACTCTGTGTGGTAGGTGGCATTATCCTTGTTTTATAGCTGAGGAAACTGAGGTAGAGAGAGGAGTGGCCCATGGGCATACATCAAGTACGTGGCACAAGAGGATTCTAATCCAGGCAGTCTGGCTTCTGGGACTTCTCACTTTACTACAGAACGAACTCGCTTCTGTGTTTGTTCACTTTGTTTTCTAGTTATATATCTCATACAATAATAAGTTCAAGACAATAACAAACAGTTCCTTAATATTCATTGTAATAAAACCTCTACTCAGATAATATTTCAAATGGATGGGTTTGGAAAAAGCATGAAATGTGAAATTGATATTGTTTCTGTATACATTCTGCTGTAAGAAAAAGGAAAATTAATCAGAGCAGCTCTGTTTTTGGCCAAATCTAGGAAAGGTACAAAATCTTAATTTGCTCAAAGGATTTTGCTCCTTTGAGCAAATTAAGATTTTGGCATTTGTGTAAAGCCTGACTTTTTTTTTTTTTTTAAGTTAGTAATATATCAGACTTTGACTAGAATTTTCCACTCTTTCAGCTAACCTGCTACTGCTGTGCCCAAGGGCAATATGATCAGAGCTCATGCCAGATTTGAAGGCTGGCTTTTCTGAGAAGAGGCCCTTATGGCAGCCACCACCTTTGTTACCCTGCCAGAGACCTCAAAAGAACTACTGAGTTATTTTAGAGGGTTCCTTGACTGCTAAGCCTCCCGTCTGACTTTCTTCTTCTGCTTGTGAGGGTGTTCGGCTGAGCGTGTCCCTTCTGGCTCTAACCAATGGGCAGGTCCTTGCTGTTGCGCGGTTTCATGGGGCTGGATCCCTCCTTTGGATCTGCTCCTCTGCTCTGGAAACCGCAAAGAAGCCTTGTTTATTCCCTTTTTGTATGTTGCCATTTAGTATATCCTTTGTTGTTTCCTAATAATTTGCAAATGTGTGTTATATATAGCCCCAAGTAGATAATAACTTCTTTAGTGGTGGGTATGCAATTGTATTTGTTTCATTCACCTCAATGTCTTGCACATAGGAGATGCTTGCTTTAAAAGCAAGGACCCAGGCCAGGGTGGTGGCTCATGCCTGTAATCCTAGCACTTTGGGAGGCCGAGGTGGGAGGATCACTTGAGGTCAGGAGTTCAAGACCAGCCTGGCCAACATGGTGAAGCCCCATTTCTACTAAAAATACAAAAATTAGCTGGGTGTGGTGGTGGGCACCTGTAGTCCCAGCTACTAGGTAGGCTGAAGCAGGAGAATCACTTGCACCCTGGAGGTTACCGTGAACCGAGATGGCACCACTGCACTCAGGCCTGGGCAACAGAGTGAGACTCCATCTCAAAAAAAGAAGAAAAAAAAAAACAGGGACACAGGCCAAGGTGGGTGGGTCACCTGAAGTCAGGAGTTTGAGACCAGCGAGGGCAACATGCTGCAATCCCATCTCTACTAAAAATACAAAAATTAGCCTGACATGGTGGCATGTACCTGTAGTCTCAGTACTCGGGAGGTAGAGGTTGCAGTGAGCCAAGATCATACCACTGTGCTCCAGCCTGGGTGACAGAGCTAGACTCCATCTCAAAAAATAAAAATAAAAAAATGCTTAAAAATACATAAATATTAGGCTGGGTGTGGAGGCTCATGCCTGTAATCCCAGCACTTTGGGAGGCCAAGGTGGGTGAATCCCTTGAAGTCAGGAGTTCAAGACCAGCCTGGCCAACATGGTAAAACCCTGTCTCTACTAAAAATATAAAAAATGAGCTAGGTGTGGTGGTGTATATCTGTAATCCCAGCTACTTGGGAGGCTGAGGCAGGAGAATCACTTGAAACTGGGAGGCAGAGGGTGCAGTGAGCTGAGATCACGCCACTGCGCTCCAGCCTGGGTGACCGAGCAAGACTCTGTCTCAAAACGAAACAAAACAATAAAAATAAAATAACAATAAATAAAAACAGAGACCCCTGTTATCAGCTATAAGCAGGATCTAGGTTGACTTCGGGAATCACATGAACACCAGAAGATGCTCCATCTCTTTACCTTTGAGTTGCTGTACCTAACCTTTTAAAGATTCCAAACTGCTAGGAATTTTGATGAAACTCAGCAGGACTGAGGATTGGTAGTGACCTTGACCATTTTGATGAGTTCTCAAACTACTAGTTATTGAACACTATGATTAAAAAATGATTATCTGATTTTGTATCTATACATTTGTATGTTATTTAACAATGTAAATAATTGCACTCAAGGACTTGTTTGATTCAAATGCACATGTTTTAATCCCTAAGAATCTGTATTCAAAAAGGATTCCAGGTATCCAGGTCCTAACACTTGGATTCTCCTCTCCCTTCTATCCTTTACATGGAAGCAAAACAACAGTCACTTTCACAAGAAGATTGTCAATAAATATTCACTGTCCACCACTATTGGCAAGCGCTCTGGCAAGGAATACATAAGAGAAACAACCTCTGTCCTCAAGTAGCCTAGCAAATAATGTGTTTTTCCTGCCACTGTGTTTCTCTCTAAAGAACCACAAAGTAACACCAAGGTATGCTGTAAAATCACGTTGAAAAAAATGTTTTCTTCAAAACAACATTCAGAAAGTAGGATAAAATTGAGAATTAAGGAATTTTAAAATATCTTTTTAATGTAGCATTTTATGGTATACAATACTTATATCTTTTCTTTTCTTTTTTTCTTTTTAAGAGCTGGAGTTGGCCGGGCGTGGTGGCTCACACCTGTAATCCCAGCACTTTGGGAGGCCCCAGCGGGTGGATCACAAGGTCAGAAGTTCAAGACCAGCCTGGCCAAGATGGTGAAATCCCATTTCTACTAAAAATAACAAAAATTAGCCGGACATGGTGGCAGGCGCCTGTAATCCCAGCTACTCGGGAGGCTGAGGCAGAAGAATTGCTTGAACCTAGGCGGCAGAGGTTACGGTGAGCCAAGATTGTGCCACTGCACTCCAGCCTAGGCAATAGACTGTGACTCTATCTCAAAAAAAAAAAAAAAAAAGAAAGAAAGAAAAAAGAGCTGGAGTCTCTCTATGTTGACCAGCCTTGTCTCAAACTCCTAGCCTCAAGAGATCCTTCCATCTCAGACACCCAAAGTGCTGGAATCACAGACGCAAGCCACTGTGGCCAGCCTATAATATGTACATTATTATTATTATTATTATTATTATTATTATTATTATTTTGAGATGGAGTCGCTCTGTCACCCAGGCTGGAGCGCAGTGGTGCAATCTCAGCTCACTGCAGCCTTCACTTCCCAAGTTCAAGTGATTCTCCTGCCCCAGCCTCCCGAGTAGCTTGGATCATGCCCTCCTCAGCCTCCCGAAGTGCTGGGGTCATAGGCGTGAGCCACCGTGCCCAGCCAAAAATATGTTTCTAAGCAAAGAACATGTACAATTTTTGGCTGTCAGTTGCTGATAGGAAATCCATGCCACTAGCCTATGCTGGTCTCAGGCCCTGCAGGATGTGCTCATCGTTGGCAGGCTGGTTCGAAGACTGGAGGAGGTGGGGAGGATAGAGGGACTCCTATAGCAGGAGCCATGGTGTCTGTAAGGCCACAAATAGTCACTTCACCAAGTGATAGAGAGCTGATCTGTCAACATTCTTGCTTTAGCATTTCTCTCCTTGGAACAATGTATCATAGCCATTTCCCTCCTCCAGGAGAGTAAGAAACAGAACAACCCAGGCAGGGGTGAGGCCACGTGCCTGAGGCTTCCTGGGCACAGCAGGAAGATTCAATGGAGATTCTTTTTTTTAATTTGTAACTTTTGTGGGTGCATAAATTACTGTATACTCTGTGTATATATTTATGGGGTACTTTTTTTTTTTGAGACAGAGTTTCACTCTTGCTGTCCAGGCTGGAGTGCAGTGGCGTGATCTTGGCTCACTGCAATCTCTACCTCTTGGGTTCAAGCAATTCTCCTGCCTCAGCCTCTGAGTAGCTGGGATTACGGGCGCCTACCACTACGCCTGGCTAATTTTTTGTATTTTTAATAGAGACTGGGTTTTGCCATATTGACCAGGCTGGTCTCGAACTCCTGACGTGAGGTGATCCGCCTGCCTCATCCTCCCAAAGTGCTGGGATTACAGGTGTGAGCCACTGTGCCCGGCTGATTGTCTTGTTACAGGCATACACTGCATAATAATTACACCAGGGTAAACAGGGTATCCACCAACTCAAGCAGTTATCCTTTATGTTACAGACAAACCAATTAGACTTTTAGTTATTTTTCATTTATTTATTTTTTTGAGACAGAGTCTCTCTCTGTCACCCCGACTGGAGTGCCGTGGCACCTGGCTAATTTTTTTCTATTT
This sequence comes from Cheracebus regulus, assembly GCA_963574635.1. Taxonomy (NCBI): domain Eukaryota; kingdom Metazoa; phylum Chordata; class Mammalia; order Primates; family Pitheciidae; genus Cheracebus; species Cheracebus regulus. Next base: position 14,743 of record CAUYQU010068800.1, read on the forward strand.
TTAGTAGAGACAGGGTTTCACTGTGTTGATCAGGCTGGTCTCGAACTCCTAATGTCAGTGATCTGCCTGCCTTGGCCTCCCAAAGTGTTGAGATTACAAGTGTGAGCCACTGTGCCCAGCCGAGATATCTTGTTACAGGCATACACAGCATAATAATTACACCAGGGTAAACAGGGTATCCACTACCTCAAGCATTTATTCTTTATGTTACAAACGAGCCAATTATACTTTTCTTTTCTTTTCTTTTTTTGAGACAGAGTCTTGCTCTGTTGCCCAGGCTGGAGTGCGGTAGCGCCTAGCTAATCTTTTTTGTATTTTTAGTAGAGACGAGGTTTTACCATGGTAGCCAGATGGTCTTGATCTCCTGACCTTGTGATCCGCCCACCTTGGCTTCCCAAAGTGCTGGGATTACAGGCGCGAGCCACCACGCCAGGCCACTTTTAGTTGAAGGAAAGGGGTGGTGGAGGGGGTGGCGGGGGGTTGCTGGACTTCAGACTTTCAGGCTCCAGGCTTGCATATGGAGACTTGACAATCCTGCTGTGCTGTCAAATACTAGATCTTACTCTTTGCATCTATATTTTGTACCCATTAACCACCCCCCACTTCCTCCCACCTCATGGATATTCCTTTTTTTCTTTTTTTTGAGATGGAGTCTCGCTCTGTTGGCAGGCTGGAGTGCAGTGGCTCAATCTCGGCTCACTGCAACCTCCGCCTCCCAGGTTCAAACCGTTCTCCTGCGCCAGCCCGATTATCTGGGGTTCCAGGTGCGTGCCACCCTGTCCGGCTAATTTTTGTATTTTTAGTAGAGACGGGGTGTCACCATGTTGGTCAGGCTGGTCTCTAACTCCTGACCTTGTGACCCGCCTGCCTCGGCCTCCCAAAGTGCTGGGATGACAGGCGTGAGCCACCATGCCCAGCGGGATATTCTTGACTAAATGAGAAATACATTTCATAGATGCTGTGAGGATTCAGTGACTTAACTGCAGGTGTCTTGGTCCAAATTATTACACACGCGCGCACACACACACACACACACACACACACAGAGAACAAACTCACTGACAGCCTTCAAACAAGGTACTTTTCCAGCAAGCTTTGAAGAGTAACAGAGAAAGAAGTATGCGTTGTAGCCAAGCCAAGAGTTGGAATAGTGGGCACGGTGATGGGCGTCACCTTCTAACGTGCTGGCCCCACGTGTGTCCCCGCTCCAGGCTCACGTGGGCCCATGAGGGACGCTTATTCCATTCTACAGAGGAGGAAAATGAGACCCGGAGAGTTGCAGTGGCTCATGCACAGTGAGCAATGGCAGCGCAGGAACCAGAACCAGCCCCTGGAAGCCAGGCCCGGCCCTCCCCGCCGCTGCTGCCCGCAAGCTGGCAGCCAGACCAGAGGAGCTGCTGTGTCGGAGGCAGGAAGCTGCAGCTCTGAGCAGAAAGAAAGAGACAAGGACAGAAGAGAAAGAAATAAGATCGTAAAAAAGGAAAGAAGTCCCTGCCGGGTCAACCTGCCAAAGGCAAAGCACACAAAGCCCTCTTGTTACAGGATTGGCTGTGGGCACTCTGCATAACGCCAGAGGGCCGTGGGGAGCGCGGTGGGCACAGCCAAAGCCCGGACAGAAAGGCCGCCTGTTCCCCTGTGGTTAAGGGCTCCGTGCTCCCGCCTGCTGCCTTCTTCACCTGGGCCCCTGCGGCTTCCGCAGCTGCAGGCAGGCTCCCGGGGAGCCTCCGGGAAGCGAACCCCACGTGCTCATCTTCCTGGAGAAGGGGACGGTGTGAGTCCACAGACTCTGCCAGGCCCCTCCCAGCTGCGGGACACGGCACTTCCCATCACCCACCCTGGGCACAAGGCTGCCCTTCTGGTTCTACATCCCAGGCTGATGGCCCCGGTGCCCACCGCCTTCGCATCCTTGCCTGTGAATAACAGGTACCATCTTCCAAAGCCAAGCGTGCCAAGACGAGGGTTCACTAACTTGGAAGGAACACTGGGAAAGCGCTTAAGTCCATTTCCCCCTTTTGCAGTTGGAAAACCAGGGTAAGAATCCCTGAGTCCGGCTTTGCAGGAGAGAGGTACGAGGCGATGCTTAGATGAAGCCCCTCTTCAGGTCCCTTTACAGTTTGGAAATTTCATTGCAATCAGATGTAAGTGTTCACACAACGTTATTTACGCTCTATGGGAATGTGCCCGTTCTGCTGCTTTTATTCTAACTGGCGGAGTTGGCTGCAATGGGGGAATTGAGATTTCTTATCATGACACGAATCGCACCACAACACAATCTCGTATTGGAGTATACACACACACACACACACACACACACAAAGCAGACAGTATCCCAAAACATCAGACTTCTAATTTTCACGGGTTTTGTTTGTTGTGAGATGGAGTCTCATTCTTGTCGCCCAGGCTAGAGTGCAGTGGCTCAATCTCAGCTCACTGTAACCTCCACCTCCAGGTTCAAGCAATTCCCTGCCTCAGTCTCCCGAGTAGCTGGGATTACAGGCGCCCATCACCATGCCGGGCTAATTTTTGTATTTTTAGTAGAGATGGGGTTTTGCCATGTTGGCCAGGCTGATCTCAAACTCCTGACCTCAGGTGGTCCACCAGCCTTGGCCTCCCAAAGTGCTGGGAACTTCGCCCAGCCCGGATTTTCAGTTTTTTTTTGTTTTGTTTTTTTTTTTTTTTTTGCTCTTATTCCCATATAATTCTACCACAGTTTCAAGCACAGCATGGTCTTGTTTTTTGTTTTCTCACTGACCTTTACATGTAAGACTGTTTCTTTGTGCTACTCTTAATCCTCAATTTTAAATCTGTATAACTTTCCATATCTCAAATAGCTAGGTAAAAATACACTTTGGCCAGGTGTGGTGGCTCACACCTGTCATCCCAGCACTTTGGGAGGCTGAGGCGAGTGAATTACTAGGTCAGGAGTTCAAGACCAGACTGGCCAACATGGTGAAACCCCGTTTCTACTAAAAAATACAAAAATCAGCTGGGCATGGTGGCTAGTGCCTATAATCCCAGCTACTTGGAAATTTCATTCCAATCAGATGTAGATGTTTACATAACATTATTTATGCTCCGTGGGAATGTGTCCATTCTGCTGATTTTATTCTAACTGGCTGAGTTGGTTGCAATGGGGGAATTGAGATTTCTTATCATGACACAAATCGCACCACAACACAATCTCGTATTGGAGTATACACACACACACACACACAAAGCAGACACTATCCCAAAACATCAAACTTCTGAGGTAGGAGAATTGCTTCAACCAGGACCAGGAAGGCGGAGGTTGCAGTGAGCCAAGATTGCATCACTGCACTTCAGCCTGGGCTACAGAGCGAGACTCCATCTCAAAAAAAAAGAACAAAAAACACTTCATACATTTCCTATTGTTGGATATTTAATCTGGGGGACTATGGATTTCAATGAATGGGGTGAGGGGTAATTCTGGAGGCAGGAGCACTGCTTCCTAAGGGGTAGAGAAAAGGATGAAAGGGCCAGCCCCGGTGGCTCATGCCTGTAATCCCAGTAATTTGGGAGGCTGAGGTGGGCGGATCACTTGAGGCCAGGAGTTTGAGATCAGCCTGACCAACGTGACGAAATCCTGTCTCTACCAAAAGTACAAATTAGCCGGGGATGGTGGCCAGTGCCCGTAATCCCAGCTACTTGGGAGGCTGAGACAGGAGAATTGCTGGAATCTGGGAGGCGGAGGTTGCAGTGAGCTGAGATTGCACCACTGCATTCCAGCCGGGGCAACAGAGTGAGGCTCTCACACACACACACACACACACACACACACACACACACACACACACAGAGGAGAAAAGGATGAAAGAAGACTAACTTGTGGTATTTTGCAGTTAGCCATACCAGACTTTTTAAAATCGTGTGTGTGTGTGTGTGTGTGTGTGTGTGACAGATCTTGCTCTGTCACCCAGGCTGGAGTGCAGAGGTGTAGTCATAGCTCACTGCAGCCTTGACCTCCCTGGGCTCAGGTGATTCTCCCACTTCAGCCTCTGGAGTAGCTGGGACCCCAGGCACACACCACCAGACCTGGCTAATTTTTAAATTTTTTATAGAAATGGGATCTTGCTATATTGCCCAGGCTGGTACACCAGATTTTCTTTACCTGGGGTTTATAGTCAGGTTTGGGGGGGTTCATGAACCACACCCTAAAACCGCACACAAGATGTCTGTACAAATGTGATTGTGCGTTTATACATGTAGACGTAAAACTTTCATCAGAATCCCAAAGAGTTTAATGATTTTTTTTAAGTTTGTGATGTTTTGTTTTAAACTTTTTAGGTTCAGGGGTACATGTGAAGGTTTGTTACATAGATGAACTCATGTCACAGGGCCTTGTGGTACAGATTATTTCATCACCCAGGTAATAAGCCCAGTACCTAATAGTTGCCTTTCCTGCTCCTCTCTCCTCCCCCACTCTGCCCTCAAGTAGACCCAGTGTCTGCTGTTCCCTTCTTTGTGTTCCTGAGCTCCCATAATTTAGCTCCCACTTATAAGTGAGAGGACTTGGTATGTGCTTTTCTGTTCCTGTGTGAGTTTGTTAAGGATAATAGACTCCAGCTCCAATCGTGTTCCTGCAAAAGACATGATCTCATTCTGTTTTATGGCTGTGAGTTTAACGATTTTTAAAATACTTTTTAAACTACTGGTTTTGAGAGAAAAATGTCAAAGGGCCAAGCCCCTATAGTCACTATGCTACAAGATGCATCCGATAGGGAGCTTTTGGGACCCTCATGCTGGCGTGTGCCCTGGGGCTGCTTCTTGGGAGAAATGAAAGCTTAGACAGCTTTAGTGAACCCGGGTAGGGTTTGGCTGAGGCTGTAGAAAGATGTGGTGTGAAGTAAAGAGGGAAGGCAGGAATCTAGGCTGCTTAAAGATGCATCATTTAGAATCACAACCTTAATGAACAAGACTGCTGCCTTCTGAGCACCTGTAGTCCCAGCTACTTGGGAGGTTGAAGTAGGAGAATCACTTGAACCTGGGAGGCAGAGATTGCAGTGAGCTGAGATCACACCACTGCACTGCAGCCTGGGCCACAGAGAGAGACTCAGTCTCAAAAAAATAAAAATTAAAAAAAAAAAAAGCCGTGCACAGTAGCTCACGCCTGTAATCCCAGCACTTTGGGAGGCCAAGGCAGGCAGATCACTGAGGTCAGGAGTTCAAGACCAGCCTGATCAACATGGTGAAAACCCTGTGTCTACTAAAAAATACAAGAATTAGCCAGGCATGGTGGCGGGCGCCTGTAATCCCCGCTACTTGGGAGGCTGAGGCAGGAGAATTGCTTGAACCCAGGAGGCGGAGGCTGCAGTGAGCTGCAGTTGCACCACCGCACTCCAGCCTGGCGACAGAGTGAGACTCCACCTCAAACAAACAAACAAAACACTCCCTTCCTTAGTTCACCTGGAGCCTTGGTCCCCTCCTGGGTTACTCAGGTGGACACAGGTGACTCTTCCCCTGTCGTCCTGGTTTCAGTCGGAGCTCTGAGGGCCTGGGATGGGCCTGCCCATGTTCTCTAAGCCCCATGCAGCTGTGACCCCTGTGGCGACCCGGTGGTACCTCCCAGAGCCCTGTGACTGCCTTTTATTATCACATTCGGTGTGTCAGGCCTCAAGGGCAGGCCTCAGAAAACAGAATTTCTGTGTCCTTCTGCCCTCCTTTCATCTGCCCCAAGACAGGGCTCGAATCTTCCCTCTCCTTTCTTCTTTTTTTCCCTGGTGCTCATTTTCCTTCCCTCCCTCCCATTCCCTCACCTTTCTTATTATGGGTCATAAGACTTATTTCAGACTGGGGAAGGCAGGCTGGCATCAGAAAGTTTCCACAAAAACCCAGAGAGCCAGGCACAGAGCCTCACACTTGTAATCCCAACATTTTGGGAGGTTGAGGAGGGTGGATCGCTTGAGATCAGGAGTTCAAGACCAGCCTGGGCAACATGGCAAAACCCCATCTCTACTAAAAATACAAAAATTAGCTGGGCGTGATGGGCATGAGTATCTGGGACTATAGGCATGCACCAGGCTGGTCTTGAACTTCTGGGCTCAAGTGATCCTCCCACCTTGGCCTCCCAAAGTGCTGGGATTATAAGTGTGAGCCACTGTGCCTGTGCTTTTTAGAAGAAACGTTTATATCCCACGCACAGAGGTTTGTAAAGGGAGATATGTCGGAGAGCTGCTTAGCAGAGCTGACAGATTCCCCTAAAATAATCATTTCCCTCCCCTTCCTTGCCAACAGGGGCTTTAGTTAGAATCAGTGTGGATGGGAGAGACAGAGGCATGGACAGAAGCGTCTGGGCCAGTGAGAGTCACTCACTGGGAAACTATAAGCAATTCTGGGGTCTGGCTGGAGGCAGGCTGCAGAGATGAGCCTGTGGAAGACAGGAGCCAGAGACATGAGGGAATTCAAACGTCTTTTCAAGGCAGCAAGAAGCCATGGAATGTTTTCCAGCATGTTTGGAAGAAAAGTACGAGTTAACATGTGCAAAGTATTCACCTGTGACCCCTATGGCCAAATGGCTCAAATTCCAAAAAAAAATTATGACTTTTTTCCGGGTAGACCACAGCAAGTCGGTGAGGTCTTTGCATTCATTTCCTGTCTGCGCTCAGGTTCTCAGCAGCTCTCAGCTCCCGCCCCGAGGCCTCTCCTGGATGCACGTCTAGGATTTTGAGCTCAGTGTCTGTTCAACCCCTCACTGAACCTGTTCTTCACCTCGGCAACTTGAGACGCTTAGTGGAATCCAAGGATCACTTTCATGGTTATTCACACAATATTTCTTTTAAATAAATGTGTTTTAATTAGTTATTTTTTATTTATTTTCTTCATCCCTGGGTAGCATTTTTTTTTATTTTTTATCCTTATTGTAGTATAATTTGTATGCAATAAAATGTATCCATTTTAATTATTCAGTTCAATGACTATTGGCAAATGTATATGCACATGAAACCAAAATCAAGAACTTTTTTGGCCCAGCATGGTGGCTCATGCCTGTAATCCCAGAATTTTGGGAGGCTGAGGTGGGTGGATCACCTGAGGTCAGGGGTTTGAGACCAGCCTGGCCAATATGGTGAAATCCTGTCTCTACTAAAAATTACAAAAATTAACTAGGCATGATGGTGCCTACCTGTAATCCCAGCTACTTGGGAGGCTGAGGCATAAGAACCGCTTGAACCTGGGAGGCAGAGGTTGCAGTGAGTCGAGATTGCACCACTGCATTCCAGCCTGGGAGACAGAGCAAGACTCTGTCCCAAAAAAAAAAAAAGCAGCTTAACAAATGGGAGGTGTTAAAAACATTATCATCAAACTAAGATTGTTCTTCCTTGACGAACTTTACTAACTTTGCATCCAGTGCCACCCAAAATTCCTCATACCCCACCAGTGATCCAGCCATCTCTCACAATTTCTACACTCTTTCTAATGGCTCAGAATGTGCTGAGCTGTGTGTCCTAGGAAACCCAGTAGCAGTGGCTTAAACCCATGCAGGCTTAGTGTCCTCATGCTGCACAAAGTATGGAGGTGGGCCGTGTCTGGAACTGGAGCAACACCCCACCTGTCACCAATGCAACAAGACTTTTTCTCGTAGGCCATCCTAAGTGAGGGCTTCTGTTCTTATGGTCTCAGGTCGGCTTTCCAGCCCCAGGCCCCAAACCTCATTCCAGGGCAGAGGAAGGAGTGTAAGTGTGCCTTCTTTCTCTTCTCTTTGCTCCTTATTATTTCAGTCTAATTTTAATAGGGTTCCAAAAGGGATGAGATAATCACTGGTGGGCAGCCTACCGTGTTAAACAGAAGTTGATTATTCATGTTTTAAGAGGAGATGTATGGGACCAGGATGGCCTTCCTTCAGATGAATAAAAGAAACTGACAAATGCAGGAGAGGCTGGCCAGGCCTCCAGGAAATCCCTGCTAGTCTACTTCGGAAAGGTGTCCTAATCACTGCCTCAGCAATCACCAAGTTGAGGGTAGGGACTGTGTCTTCCCTGTAGTCTTCACACTCTCTCTGGAAGTCTCAGCCCTTCTCATCTCCAAGTCCCAGAACAATTATAATTCTCATTCCAATAACTGTAAAACATTTCCTGGGATTAGCTAAAATCATACATATGAAGGTGGGAATGTTATGCCTTAGAAAGCTCCGTTTCTGGCCAGGTGCATTGGCTCACGCCTGTAATCCCAGCACTTTGGGAGGCCGAGGCAAGTAGATCATTTGAGGTCAGGAGTTTGAGACCAGCCTGGCGAACATGGTGAAATCCCTCTACCAAAAATACAAAAATTAGCCAGGCATGATGCAGGCACCTGTAGTCCCTGCTGCTTGGGAGGCTGAGGCGGGAGAACCACTTGAACTCAGAAGGTGGAGGTTGCCGTGAGCCAAGATCAGGCCACTGCATGTCAGTCTGGGCAAGGCTCCGTCCCCTCCACCCCCCACCTCAACAAAAAAAGACAGTGACATTTCCTAAGCATTCAAGTTAATCATAATCTTGAACATACATTTTCTTCTGTCGGGTGAAATCTTCCATTTATTATGAAAACCAATGGCAAAAACCACAATTACATTTGCACCAACCTAATACTTTAGCATTTAGTATTTTAAAATATGAATCACTTAAAACAGGAAAATTGAGAATTGTTAGGCAAAGATAATAATAATTAAGGTTTATTGATCACTTTCTAATCCTTTTCATTCCTTTTTTTTCTGGTTAAAGTGGGATTTCTTACTGAACTCGGTGAGAGTGCTAATCAGTGAGTGGGCTTTGCCTTCCTATGATACAACCATTGGCAAAAGGCTGTTTTCAGCATTATGGCAACTTCTATGTCAGCAACAACCTGTCTGAAAGGTGAGGGATATGATCCTACTAAACCTGGCATACCCATGTGATTTATAGGAACTATTAAGGAATATGATGAGAAGTCCCAGAAAACAACGTGCGAACGCAGTGTGCTGGTGGGTGAGGAGTTCTCTGGCCCAAGCTCCGTGTGAAAGTGGGTGGAAAGTGGATGGAAAGTGGATGGAAAGTGCGTCCTCCGGACGCTGCTGCCATCTGCTGCTGCTTTGCTTCAGGAAGGCATTTTGCAGATCACAGGCAGGGAGACGACAAAAAAAAAACCAAAGCTCATTTTGTTGACATTAAATGTTTAACATTTCTATTGCTGAGCATTTGACACAAATATGTTCGTTTGCCTTTCTGTGATTCATGAATGTCTTCAGGTATTTGCTAAGGACAAGAGGCTTCCATTTGGTAATTTACTTCTATTTCCCATCATGCAACTACATTTATTTTGAATATTAGTTTGCATTAAGTTATTTAAAATTAAAGGAAAAAAATCAGAAAATTATACGGCTTTTTGCAGCATTATTTTGTAAGGGTCACATAACATTAGACTTTTTGGAAAATTCTAAAAATAACTCATCCTAACTTATTTAGAGTAGCCAGTATAGAGATTTATATAATGAAAGTGAAAGTAGCTGCTCTGGCTGGTCCGATGGTAGTGGGTTATCAGAACTTATTAACATTAGTGTCACTAAAGTTGGTATACAACCCCCCACTGCTAAATTTGACTGGCTTTTTACCATTTGATTTTGTATTTCAATTAAAGAAGCTAACTTTACAAAATATTCATGTTGGGGAAAAAGCATTCTTACATGAATGTCCTCCTCTTTTTTTTTTTTTTAGGGTCTCACTCTGTTGTCCAGGCTGGAGAACAGTGGCACAATCATAGCTCACTGCAGCCTTAAACTCCTGGTTCAAGCAATCCTCCCACCTCAGCCTCCTGAGTAGCTGGGACTACAGACACATGCCATCACACTCAGTTAATTTTTTTTCTTTTTTGTAGAGACAGAATCTCACTATGTTGCCCAGGCTGGTCTCCAACTCTTTAGGCTCAAGTGATCGTCCTGCCTTGGCCTCTCAAAGTGCTGGCATTACAGGCGTTAACCACTATGTCTAGCCTGAATGTACTTTTTTTTTTTTTTCGAGCCAGAGTCTTGCTTTGTCACCCAGGCTGGAATGCAGTGGCACAATCTCAGCTCACTGCAATCTCTGCCTCCAGGTTCAAGTGATTCTCCTGCCTCGGCCTCCTGAGTATCTGGGATTATGGACACCACCACGCTAGGCTAATTTTTGTATTTTTAGTAGAGATGGGGTTTCACCATGTTGGCCAGGCTGGTCTTGAACTCCTGACCTTGTGATCTACTCGCCTCAGCCTCCCAAAGTGCTGGGATTACAGGCATGAGCCACTGCTGGCAGCGCCTGGTGACAGAGCAAGACTCTAGTCTCAAAAATAAAATTAAATAAAAATTAAAAATAAAATAAGTGGATCACCTAGGCAGCCTTCCACCTGCTTCCCAACGCCTTTGCCTCGTGCAGCTGAACAGCGTGCGCTCAGTTGCCTGCACCGTGGCTGCGGCTGCCCCGCGCGCTGCAGAACAGAACAGGCAGGAGCTCGTGGTGAGGGAAACCGCGCCGCAGCAGCCCGGGCTGTCTGCTCTGCATGGCCCGGTAGCAACTCATAACTGTGTCAGCTGGTTATCAAATGCCGTGCTCTCCAGGGCCCCAGTAGAAATTGATCCTTCAAAGCGACTCCTGTTCCCAGGGCCCACGTCTCCCATTTCCCCCACCCCATCTCTGAATACCCTAACCAGTGCCCTGGCTGTCCCCCAGGACAGAGCCCCTGTGCTAGCTCTATCTGCTACCTCGTGCCTCGCGTTCTCTTTATCCATCTGCTTTTCTGGTTCCCCAACTAGACAGCAAATACGTTGCCCGAGATTTTTTTTTTCTTAGATAGAGTCTTGCTCTGTTGCCCAGGCTGGAATGCAGTGGCGCGATCTCCACTCACTGCAACCTCCGCCTCCTGGGTTCAAACGATTCTCCTGCCTCAGTCTCCCAAGTAGGTGGGATTACAGGCACACACCACCGTGCCTAGCTACAGTTTTTTGTACTTTTATTAGAGATGGGGTTTCGCCATGTTGGTCAGGCTGTTTTCAAACTCCTGACCTCAGGTGATCCCCCCACCTCAGCCTCCCAAAGTGCTGGGATTACAGATGGGAGCCACCGTGCCCGACCAGCCCAAGTTCTTTACACCTACGCGTTCCCCGTGCCTAGAATGCAAACTCCCTCTTCACAGGTTCCCAGTGTTTTGGGAGTGAATGAACACTTGGGTGAAAAAACATTGAATATAATTTGCTGACTGTAATATACAAACGTTTCAAGAGCTTGGTCCAGAGGTTACTTCATTCCTGATCAACAAGTCAAGCCAGCAGGCCCTTCTGGGAGCTGGGGTAGGTGGCAGGTGGCAGTGAATGATGGGGTTATGGGACAGGGCGGAAAAACAAGCAGAATGAACGAGCATTGCTGAAGACGGATCTCTAAGACATCAGGGCTTGAGCTCCCCCTTGGCTCAGGCTGTGGTGACCAGGTGTACGTCGATAAGGCGCTTCTCCTGACCGCACTCCAGGCCCATGCAGCTCAGGAGCACCTTCAGGGGTCCTCCCAGCCTCTGGAAGAGAAGGGCAGCCCTGGCACCGTGTCCTCTCAGCCCAGAGCCTCCGTCAGGGCCACTGCCCAAAAGCAAGGAGGTCCCATCCACCCGTTCTGCCTTTGCACAGAAGGGTTAATTCGACAGCCCTCATACCTATTTACAATCCTTATTGCACTTTAAATCCAGAATAAAAACCACTCCAATCCAGAATGGACTGTTTGTGTGTGTTTCAATTTTCTGCTCTACCCATTCCGTTCAGTGGAGTCTCTCCAGGAAACTTCTCAATTAAGCTTTCCTCGACATTGTTTCAGAATCAGAGTTATTTTTTTCCTTTTCTTCTTTGCTTCCATCTCTGAGGAATGGAATGATCAATTTCCCCACCAAAGGGTTAACAAGAGGCTTCCTGGAAAAGGGAGAAAGGCCACCACAGAAAGCTGGATTTCCGGTGGTCTGGGCCTGAGGGGCAGCATTGTCTTGCACTGGTGGTGAAGGAATCTCGAGAATGGCTGAGGGTGCGGACCCTGAGCCTCGACGCCTCAGTCACACTTCTCAATCCTCCCAGGAGCTGGCCCCAGGGGTCAGGACCACCCCGGCAGCTGGCGTAGCTGAATCATGATGACCACTGTTTCTTGTAAAAAAGATCCTGAGGCAGTCAGTAGCTCCAAGAACATTTGACTGTCCAAGAACATGCAGACCCCAAAAGGGGAAGGATTCTGTGTAAGGAAAGGAATGGGGCAGCTCTATCACCATCCTACACCAAACAGGAATGCCTGGGAGGAGCCAGGGATGCCAGCTCATTGTTTTAGGAGGAAACAGGGAGGCAGACAAGTGTACCTTTAAAAGGATAGTTGGGGCCAAATGCTGCGGCTCATGTCTGCAATGCCAGCACTTTGGGAGGTCGAAGCAAGTGGATCACTTGAGGTCAGGAGTTCGAGACCAGCCTGGCCAATGGTGAAACCCCATCTCTACTAAAAATGCAAACAAATTTCCCAGGCATAGTGGCACATGCCTGTAATCCCAGCTACTGGGGAGGCTGAGGCAGGAGAATCACTTGAACCCGGGAGGCAGAGGTTGCAGTGAGCCGAGATCAGGACACTGCACTCCAGCCTGAGCAACAGAGTGAGACTCCCTCTCAAACAAAAAAATAGTTGGCCCTCTTTATCTGCAGGTTCCCCGTTCATGGATTCAACCAACTGCTGATCAAAAATATCTGGGGGAGAAAAATGGATAGTTTTCTCCGTCCTGAACACAGACTTTTTCAGGGTCATTATTTACTAAACAATACAGTATAACAACTATTTTTATAGCATGTACCTTGTATTAGGTATTATATAAATCTGTACTTGGAATCTAGAGATGATTTATAAGTACATGGGAGGGTGTGTACAGGTTATATGTAAATTCTACACCATTTTTTTTTTATGAGACGAAGCTTTTGCTGTCACCCAGGCTGGAGGACACTGGTGTGATCTCTGCTCACCGAAACCTCCGCCTCCTGGATTGAAGCGATTCTCCTGCCTCAGCCTCCAGAGTAGCTGGGACTACAGGCATGCACCACCACACCCGGCTAATTTTTGTATTTTTAGTAGAGACGGGGTTTCACCATGTTGGCCAAGCTGGTCTCAAACTCCTGACCTTACGTGATCCGCCCACCTCGGCCTCCCAAAGTGCTAGGATTACCGGCATGAGCCACCACGCCCAGCAATTGTATACCATTTTATATGAGGGGCTTAAAAGCAACCATGGATGTTGGGATCCAGTGGGGGTCCTGGAGCCATTCCCCACAGATACCAAGTATGATCGTAGGTGACTGTAGATGACTGTACATGCCACATTGTGTTTACCCATTCATGCCCTCCCTGGGTACTTGGTTGCCTCCACCTTATAGCTAATTGTGAACTATGATCTATGCTGCTATGAACACAGGTGTACACAGATCTTCTGTTCCAGTCCCTGCTTTTTTTTTTTTTGAGACAGGATCTTGCTCTGTCACCCAGGCTGGAATGCAGTGGTGCAATCATGGCTCACTGCAGCCTCAACCTCCCAGGTTCAGGTGATTTTCCCGCCTCAGTATCTCAAGTAGTTGGGATTACAGGCATGCGCCACTACGTCTGGCTGATTTTTTTTTTTTGTGACAGAGCCTCACTGTGTCGCCCAGACTGGAGTATAGTGGCACTATCTCGGTTCACTGCAACCTCCGCCTCCCAGGTTCAAGCGATTCTCCTGTCTCTGCCTCCTGTGTAGCTGGGACTACAGGTGTGCACCACCACGTCCAGCTAATTTTTGTATTTTTAGTAGAGATGGGGTTTCATCATGTTGGCCAGGCTGATCTCGAACTCCTGACCTCAAGTGATCCGCCCACCTCGGCCTCCCAAAGTGTTGGGATTACAGGCGTGAGCCACCGCACCTGATCAATTTTTAAAATTATTTGTAAACATGGGGTCTCCGTATGCTGCCCAGGCTGGTCTCGAACTCCTGGGCTCAAGCGATCCTCCTATCTCAGCCTCCTAAAGCAACTGGGTCTATAGGCATGAACAACCGTGCCTGGACAGATTCTTTCAGTTCACATCCAGAAGTGCAATTGCTGAATCATAATAAGGTAATGCTATTTTTAATTTTTTGAGGAACTGCCAGACTGTTGTCCACAGCAGCTGCACCATTTTCTGTTCCCACCAGCAGCATGCAAGGGTTCCAATTACTCAGCGTCTGTTCATTGTTTTTGGTCATATCTCACAAGTCAATCAGTCAAGGTGTGGTCACAGCGTTCCTAAAATATTATACTTCAAAGCAAGCGCGATCACGGCCCTCGGCGTCAACCAGCCGAGATAGGGCAGAACGACCGCCTGGCCTCTGGCGCCCCCTGCGGGACACGGACAGGGTGACGAGTGCTGGCTCGAACCTGGACAGCCCCGGAGACGCATCCGAGAGGAGCTCGGGACTGGCTGCGTGGTGCCGACATTCGCTTCTCGCAGAGGCTCCGGGCAAGTCCCAGAGAGGGTGAGGCTCCCTGGGAGTCTCGACGTAGAAGAACAGAAGAAAGCCCGGTGTGTCCGCTGCTCACATAAGGAGGGTCAGGGTAGGGGGTGGGAGGTGCACAGAGGCACAGACAGGCAGGGGCTGGGGCATTTCCAAAGAGGTTGGGATGCAAGATTTTTTTTTTTTTGCTACGGGGTCTTGCTCTGTCGTTCAGGATGGAGTGCAGTGGTCCAATCTTGGCTCACTGCAACTTCCCGAGTTCTGCCTCAGCCTCTGTAGTATCTGGGATTACAGGTGCGTGTGCCACCACACTCGGCTTTTTTTTTTTTGAGACGGAATCTCACTTTGTTGCCAGGTTGGAGTGCAGTGGCGCGATCTTGGCTGACCGCCTCCACCTCCCGGGTTCAAGCGATTCTCCTGCCTCAGCCTGAGGTAGCTGGGACTACAGGTGTACACCACCATGCCCAGCTAAATTTTTGCTTTTTTTTTTTTTTTTTTTTAGTAGAGACGGGGTTTCACCATGTTAGCCAGGATGGTCTCGATCTCTTGACCTCGTAATCTGCCCACCTCAGCTCCCAAAGTGCTTGGATTACAGGTAATTTTTGTATTTTTAGTAGAGACGGGGTTTCGCTATGTTGGCCAGGTGGGTCTGGAACTCCGGACCTCAGGTGATCCGCCCACCTCGGCCTCCCAAAGTGCTGGGATTACAGGAATGAGTCACTGCGCCTGGCCGGGATGCAAGAGAGTGATTACGGATCAATACCTATGACAGAAAAGTGGGCTGCAGGGAGGAGTGGGTCCTTACCCAGTCTGGAGGAAGCGAACTACAGTATGATTCCGATCTAACAACCAGCGATCCAAGACCCAGCGTTAGAGCAAATCATGCCCATCGGACTCAAACTAGTTTTTTAAAAAGTGTTTTCAAAGTAAGAGAATAATTGAGCAGGCATTTGTTACACTGATGTTCCTAGCACCAGTATTCACAACAGCCACAGTGTGGAAACCCCAAATGCTCCTCGACAGTTGAATGGATAGACCAGATGTGGTGTGTTCCCACAATAGATACTAGAGTGCTCAAATGCATAGACACAGGGAGCACAATGGTGGTACCCAGGACAATAGAGCCCTCAAATGCATAGATGCAGGGAGCAGAACGGTGGTACCCAGGACAATAGATACAGTCTTCAAATGCATAGACGCAGGGAGCAGAACAGTGGTACCCAGGACAATAGAGTCCTCAAATGCATAGACGCAGGGAGCAGGACGGTGGTGCCCAGGGCGCTGGACTGTGGGAGAGAGGAGCTTAGAATGGGAAGTTGTTGTGAGTATGGAATTTCAGTTTTGCAAGATGAAAACATTCTAGAGATTGTGTGCAATGTGAATGTACTTAACACTACTGAACTGTACACTTAAAATGGTTAAGATAGCAAATTGTGTATTTTATACATATATCACATAAAATACATATTAACACATAAATAATGTAATTTTTTTTTTTTTTTGGCGGCCACTCTGTCGCCCAGGCTGGAGTGCGTCATGGCACCGTCATGGCTCACTGCAGTCTTGACCTCCCGGCCTCATGTGATCCTCCCTCCTCAGCCTCCCAACTAGCTAGTACTACAGGTGTGTGCCTCCATGCCTGGCTGATTTTTGTATTTTTTGTTGAAACAGCGTTTCACCATGTTGCCCAGGCTCAATTTTATATTTATATAATTATAATTAGGTGTAGGTTCTGCCTCCCGGGTCTGGAGATATGATTTGGTCAAGCTGTCCTGGGCCGGACCTCGCAGGGTCACGGAGGTGAAGGGAAGGTGGCCGGGGTAGGCCATTCTAAGCGACTGCTCCTTCAACAGCAACAGAAGAAGGCAACTGGGACTGGCCGGAGACCTACCCTTTCTCCCCATCTCTGGAGTTCTTTATGTCTTCTCATTTCTCTTCTTGGATCTCGCCTTTTTCTGCAATTCTTTGACTTTACTGGCCTAGAAGTAGGATTAAAGCATTTTTTAAATGTTTGTTGTGCTGATTAATGTCATGCAGTTCTTGTTTCTGATGTTTTGTTTTGCTTTGGTTGCTGTTGTTTTGAGACAGAGTCTGGCTCTATAGCCCAGGCTGGAGTGCAGTGGCATGATCTCGGCTCACTGCAATTTCTACCTCCTGGGTTCAAGTGACTCTCCTGTCTTAGCTTCCTGAGTAGCTGGGATTACAGGCGCCTACCACCGTGCCTGGCTAATGTTTTTATTTTCTGGTAGAGACAGGATTTCACCATGTTGGTCAGGCTGGTCCTGAACTTCTGATCTCAAGTGATCCACCCGCCGCAGCCTCCCAAAGTGCTGGGATGACAAGCGTGAGCCACTGTGCCCTGCATTTTTTGTTGTCGTTAATGTGTGACTGAAGATATTACTAACCAGGGAGACAGTGCAGTTACTGGAAACAGCATTAAAAGGGAGACGCTTGACCTGGCTTAATATTCTGACAGGTTAATATCCTAATTTCCTGGAGATGGGGGTATATAATTGCTATAAATGGGATAGAACTTCAAGAGTTAGCTGAAACTGACATTTAATTTATGAAATGTAACTTGCCGTAAGTGCCATCTCCTGGTATGCCCCACCCACATTTGTAAGTTGTGCCCCAACAAAAACACCATATCCCTATCCACCCAAGCACACTGCTGCAATGAACAGACTGGTGCACCTGCAGGCAATCAATACCTGCTTAGAACCTTATTTTCCTCGAATACAAAAGGAGGAATTAGTCTAGAGACCTCTAAAAATGCATCTCTAAAGTTCAGTGATTCTGGTATGGTTTTTAAAACTTTTTTTTAGTTTTATTGAATATTCATTCACCATTGAATGTATCCTTTTAAAGTACACAATTCTGTGGGTTTTTTATATATTCACAGAGTGGCGCAACCATGGCTGTTATATGAAGTTTTAGAACTTTTTTGTTTGCCTTTTGAGACCGGGTTTCACTCCATCACCCAGGCTGAAGTGCAGTGGCATGATCTCGGCTCACAGCAACTTCCACCTTCCAGGCTCAAGTGATTCTCTAACCTCAGCTTCCCAAGTAGCTGGGACTACAGGCACAGGCACACACCACCATATCCGGCTATTTTTTGTGGAGATGGTGTTTCTCCATATTGCCGAGGCTGGTTTCGAACTCCTGAGCTCAAGTGATCTGCCTGCCCTGGCCTCCCAAAGTGCTGGGATTACAGGCATGAGCCACCATATCCATCCAGAACATTTTCAGTACTTCAGAAAGAAACCTTATAGTGGCTGGGTGCCGTGGCTCACTCCTGTAATCCCAGCACTTTGGGAGGCTGAGCTGGGTGGATCACCTGAGGTCAGGAGTTCAAGACCACCCTGGCCAACATAGTGAAAGGCTGTTTCTACTAAAAACACAAAAATTAGCTGGGTGGGGTGGCGTATGCCTGTAGTTTCAGCTACTTGTGAGGCTAAGGCAGGAGAATTGCTTGAACCCGGGAGGCAGAGGTTGCAGTGAGCTGAGACCATGCTGCTGCACTCCAGCCTGGGCAACAGAGCAAGACTCTGTTTAAAAAAAAAAAAAAAGAAAAAAGAAAAAAAAAACAGAAAAGAAATCTCTTATTACCTGTAGTCAACTCCCCATTCTCCTAACCCCCAGACCCCAGCAGGCACTAATCTACTGTCTCTACAGATCTGTCAGTTGTGGATGTTTCATGTAAATGGAATCACACTATATGTGGGATTTTATGTCTGGCTTCTTTCACTTAGCATCTTTTCAAGACTCATCCATGTCGTAGCATGTATCAGGAGTTCATTCCTTTTTATGGCAGAATGATATTCCATTGTAGGGATATATCGTATTTGGTTTATGCATTCAGCAGTTGATGGACATTTCGGTTTCACTTTTTGACTCTTTAAGGACAAAAGCTGCTATGAACATCCAAGTTTCAAATACGATTTTAAGTGGGTTTTTTTTTTGAGATGGAGTTTCACTCTTGTTGCCCAGGCTGGAGTACAACGGCACAATCTTGGCTCACCGCAACCTAAGCCTCCTGGATTCAAGCAATTCTTCCACTTCAGCCTCCCCAGTAGCTGGGATTACAGGCATGCACCACCATGCCCAGCTAATTTTGTATTTTTAGTAGAGATGGGGTTTCTCCACATTGGTCGGGTTGGTCTCGAACTCCCGACCTCAGGTGATCTGCCCACCTCAGCCTTCCAAAGTGCTGGGATTACAGGCATGAGCCACTACACCCAGCCTAAGTGGTTCTTTATTTAAACACATCTTGATGTATTTTTTGCCACTGTGGGTCAGTGGATTGAAGGAGATAAACGATCCCTCATGCCTGCTCTTCAAAATAAGAGAAGGCTAGCCCACAGGGAGGCATAGACTAAAATACTGAAACATATTTGTTGAAGGATTGAAAAAAAAAGGATATTGTGCAAAAGAATCAAGTGATGGCAAATGGTCAGATGGCATTCCTCGGGTGTCAATGGCAGCACCAAACAGATTAGGTACAAGATGTTAAATCATTACATATCATTGTCCTGTGAACACTATGGGCTAAAAACGAAGGAAGAAAGGAATCAGGAAAGTGTTCAGAAAACCTCCCTGTCACCTACTTTTTTTTTTTTTTTTTAGACAGTCTCAAGTCTGTCGCCTAGGCTGGAATGGAGGGGGAGATTTTGGCTTACTGCAGCCTCTGCCTCCTGGGTTTAAGGGATTCTCATGCCTTAGCATCCTGTAGCTGTGATTACAGGTATGTGCCAACATGCCCAGCTGATTTTTGTATTTTTTAGCAGAGATGGGGCTTTGTCATGTTGGCCAGGCTGGGCTAGAACTCCTGACCTCAAGTGATCCGCCTGCCTTGGCCTCTCAAAGTGCTGGGATTACAGGCCCAAGTCACAGCACCTGTGCTCACCTACATGACTTATGGGAGGTCCACAGCCACCCAGTACAACTCCAGGACATGAGCCTCCATCCAGTCCACCTTCTAGACTGCAGGAATGGCGGCTCTCAGAGCCATGTAGCGCACAGCCCACTGAGTCATCCACAGTGGCGCTCGAAATGTGGCCCTCAGTATGGAGGCCTGATGTCGTTTGGACGTCCCCTCCAAAGCTCATGTTGAACTGTGATCACCCATGAGGAGATGGGGCCTGATGGGTGGTGGTTGGGTCGTGGGGGCGGATCCCTCATGGCTTGGTGCTGTCCTCAAGTAAATCAGTGAGTACTTGCAACCTGGTTGTTTAAAAGGATGGCACCTCCACCCTCTCTTCCTCGCACTCCTGCTATGTGACACATCTGTTCCCCTTTCACCTGCTGCCATGACTGGAAGCTTCCTGAGGCCTCCCCAGAGCAGAGGCAGTGTATGCTTACTGTACAGCCTGCAGAACTGTGAACCAATTAAACTTCTTTTCTTAGAAATTACCCAGTCTCCGGTATGTATAGCAATGCAAGAATGGCCTGATAGAAGGCCAGAAAGGTCACATTCTCGGCAGGCTTGCCCTGTTACCAGAGCCAGCGCTTCTCAAATCTGTACAGCAGGAGCCTTAAAAAGCAGATGCTCATGCCAAGGATTACATTTTCTATTTTAATTAAAAGATGACTTCCTCATAGTTTAATTTCTTTCTTATTTATTCAGTTATTGGCTTTTTTTTTGACACTCTCGCTCTGTCACCAGGCTGGAGTGCAGTGGCCCATCTCAGCTCACTGCAACCTCCGTCCCCTGGGTTCAAGCAATTCTTCTGCCTTAGCCTCCTGAGTACCCGGGATTACAGGCATGTGCTGCCATTCCCAGCTAAATTTTTTGTATTTTGAGTAGAGACGGGGTTTCACCATGTTGGCTGGGATGGTCTTGATCTCCTGACCTCGTGATCCACCCACCTTGGCTTCCCAAAGTGCTGGGATTACAGGCATGAGCCACTGAGCTGTCCAGTTTTTTTTTTAAATTGACACAGAGCCTCACTCTGTTGCCCAGGCTGGAGTGCAGTATTGCCATCTCGGCTCACCGTAACCTCCGCCTCCTGGGTTCAAGTGATTCTCCTGCCTCAACCTCCTGAGTAGCTGGGACTACAGATGGACATCACCACGCCCAGCTAATTTTTGTATTTTTAGGAGAGACAGGGTTTCACCATGTTGTCCACGCTGGTTTTGAACTCCTGGGCTCAAACAATCTGCCTGCCTTGGCTATCATATTTTCTATAATATATGATGTAATTAGAATGGAATAATTCTAATATATATTTTACTACAATAAGAAGCAAGATGTAATTACTTTAATTAATCATATAAAGAAGCACACCTTAGTGCTACAAGGAGAGAGTGATCATTTCCCTCAAGAGTACATTGCGCATATTCCTGTCCAGTAGGAGGAAATCAATAATTACAGTGTGAAGCTAATCTATGAGTTCACTTTAAAAATTCAAATGTTATAATTAGAACATTGCCCAGGGATCCAATTTAGTCATAATGATACTTGCCAGCAGGCTCTGCTGTTTTCACTGAGATGATAATTATGCTATAGATGGATTGATGTGGTGATTAACTGCTACATGTGTCACTGCTGATAGCATTACAATTCAAAAACTCCCTCTGCAGCCCACAGCCTCATCACCTGAGGTCCCAGGAACGCTTTGGCTCCCATGCTCCAGCAACACTCGCTTGCCAAGCTCTTGCTTCGTATGGATATTCATTCACCATCTAATGCAGACCAACTGGCAAGACTCAAGAGAAAGGCATACTCAAGGAAAGGAAAAGAAGACGATAGAGGAAAATAAAATGAGAAAGGAAAGAAGTCTTTGTGGTGGCAAACATAGGATGTGGTGTATGCACAGATGTGGGTGTTGTTGTGACAAAGGAAAAGACAGGCCACCGGAAGATAAATACCATTGAAAACCTGCCGGGTCAACCTTCCACTGAAAAGTACAGGATGGGGAGGGAGAGTAAGTAAAAAACCTTTACAGAAGAGAAAGGTGACCAACACGTTTCAGACAGGGATCAAGGTTGACATCAACAGGGATAAGTCATCTTGGAAATATATAACCAGAGTCTCTCTGTGCCGCGCAGACTGGAATGCAGTGGAGTGATCTCGGCTCACTGCAACCTCCGCCTCCCAGGTTCAAGCAATTCCCCTGCCTCAGCCTCCCAAGTAGCTGGGATGACACGCGCACCACCACACCCGGCTAATTTTTTTTTTTTGTATTTTTATTTTTTTTAGATAGAGTCTCTTTCTATTGCCCAGGCTGGAGTGCAGTGACACAATCTTGGCTCACTGCAACCTCCTCCTCCAGGCTTCAAGCGATTCTCCCACCTCAGCCTCCCGAGTAGCTGGGACTACAGGTGCCCGCCGCCATGTCCACCTAATTTTTGTATTTTTAGTAGAGATGGGGTTTCACCATGTTGGCCAGGCTAGCCTCGAACTCCTGACTTCATGATCTGCCCACCTCAGCCTCCCAAAATGCTGGGATTACAGGCCTGAGCCACCGCACCTGGCCAACTTCCCTGTTTTGATTCACCAAAGGACCATCCCCTCTGCCCCAGCTGGAAACCTTAGAGGCTTCATCCAGGTTCCCCATCCACTGTCGATGGCTTGCTTTTGTTTGAATTGTTCTTCAAAATGCTTCCTCTGTTGTGTCCTTTACTTTCATTTCCATTCTTGTCTAGCTGCTCATCTCTCACTAAATTACAGCAACATTTAAAAAAAAAAAAAAAAAAGGTAGGCAGGTGAAGTGGCTCACGCCTGTACTCCCAGCACTTTGGGAGGCCGAGGCAGGCGGATCACCTGAGGTCAGGAGTCCAGGACCAGTCTGGCCAACATGTCAAAACCCCGTCTCTACTAAAAATACAAATATTAGCTGGGCGTGGTAGTGGGTGCCTGTAATTCCAACTACTTGGGAGGCTGAGGCAGGAAAATCACTGAAACCCGGGAAGCAGAGGTTGCAGTGAGCTGAGATTACACCACTGCACTCCAGCCTGGGTGACAGAGTGAGACTCCATCTCAAATAAACATAAAAATAAATTTTTAAAAAGGTGTGCCAGACATGGTGGCTCATGCTCTAATCCCAGCACTTTGGGAGGCTGAGGCGGGTGGATCACCTGCCATTGGGAGTTCGAGACCAGCCTGACCAATATGATGAAACCCCGTCTCTACTAAAAACACAAAATTAGCCAGGTGTGGTGGTGCATGCCTGTAATCCCAGCTACTTGGGAGGGCGAGGCAGGAGAATTGCTTGAACCCGGGAGGTGGAAATTGCGGTGAGCCAAGACCGCATCACTGCACTCCAGCCGGGCAACAAAAGTGAGACTCCACCTCAAAAAAATAAATAAATAAAATAAAATAAGGTGTTCCTGTCTAGGCACAGTGGCTCACACCTGTAATCCCAGCACTTTGGGAGGCTAAGGTGGGCAGATCACTTGAGGTCAGGAGTTCAAGACCAGCCTAGTCAACGTGGTGAGCCCCATCTCAAAAAAAAAAAAAAAAGTATTCCTGCACAGGCTCATGAATGGGGAAAAAACAGAAATCACAGGACAGTTCCTGACTGACCTAGCTGAGCTCCAAGAGCTGCAAGCATTAACCCCCACCCCACCTGAGTCCGCTCTGCCATTCGCCTGCCTTTTCCACACTTCCTTCAATATCATTTTCACCAAACAACACCTCAATTAGGAATGAATCAGGCTCCCCTACTGCCGCAATGCAGACACCCTGCTGGGGGCAAAGGACCCCAGAATCTGGACCCATTCTACCTTTCCTACCTATATAGTAGCTTTTACAATGAATGGTTTATAAAAATCTGATATTCGTCCCCCTCCACCCCTTTACTCCCCCCATCCCCTCGCAAAAGCCCTCACAGATTGGTTTTGGAGAATGCTTGAGACCCAAGCAACCCATTATTTGTATAAGTGTAAATAAACCAAAAGAGTCAAACCTTTCTGCCTCTATTAAACATACAGCATGCACCTCAGTAACTTAATAGTCGCTGAAGGAAAGTTTCTCTTTATAGAGCATACCAACTACTAAATGAAGGAGTAATAGAATTAAAACATCACCATGTTGCAACTCCTGACGAATTAACAGAGTTAGGCAACAATTATTAACAGCTGTTAGCATCACAAAAAGAGAGAATCTGACGTTAGGTCACTCTTCATCGAAGTTCACATTACCATTTATAAATTAATGCCAAAAAATGATCTAACTGGAATCTGATCAAGACTCCAGACCCAATCACCCACTTACAGGAGATATGGAGGAAGGGAGCCCTTTAAACACCGCCCCTGAGGGCAGTCACGAAGCCGAACCTGTAAAAACACCGCAGGTTTCCTTAACAAGCGAATTGCAAGAGAAAGAGAGAGAAACCTGTAGGCTAAAAGAGAGCTAAGAGTCAGAAAGTAGATTAGTGGTTGCCAGGGCCTGGGAGGCAGGAGAGGGAAATGGGAGTGACTGCTCATGAATGCAGAGATTTCATTCTGGGGTGATGAAAACGTTCTGGAATTAGATAGTGAGTGATGGTTGCAGAATCTTCTGAATACGCTAAACATAAGTGCAGCGGCGTGGTCTCACTGCAACCTCCGCCTCCTGGGTTCAAGTGATTCTCCTGCCTCAGTCTCCCAAATAGCTGGGATTACAGGAGTTCAAGACCAACCTGGGCAACACGGTGAAACTGTTTCCACTAAAAACACAAAAGTTAGCCAGGCATGGTGGCATGCACCTGTACCAGCTATTAGGGAAGTTGAGGCACAAGAATCACATGAACCCAGGAGGTGGAGGTTGCAGTGAGCCAAGATCCCACCACTGCACTCTAGCCTGGGTGACAAAGTGAGACCAGGCTGCAAACTAACAAGAAAAGGAAACACATTAGCCAGTTACGGTGGACGGATCTTATTTTGGATTCAAATTCAAAAGACAAGTTGGAAAAAACTTTTTTTTTTGAGACACTCTCACTCTACATACCTATTCTTTACACTTAGTTAAAATGCAGTCTTGTTTGTTTAAGGACAATTTAGGTGGCAGTTTCTGTGCTTAGAGAAGAGACTGGTAGAAGCTATGGACGCTCCCTCTGGCCTTTGCTGGCCAACTACTGCTGGAATAATGGATTTGTAGCAAGCTGGAGAGTTTATTTCATGCCACAGTGGGGGTAGCTGGGCATGGCTGATTCGAGGGGTCAGGATGAAGTGGTGAAGGTATTTTGGGCACATTCTCTGCAGCACACAAGGAAGCTCTAGTGGATTCAGCACAGGCTTGTGGAGTTGGACAGGCCTGAGTCTGATCCCAGCCCTGCCGTCTGTTTCTCAGCAGTGGAATCCTTCACATTACATCCCAGATTGCAGGATCACTGAATGGAGGTGTCTGTGAAACAATCACTATAAAGTCAGTAATGTGGCCCCTCTATCATTAGAGAGGGATTGCAACAGATACGGGAACAGTGGGGTTAATTTGTTTTTTTTTTTTTGAGACAGAGTCTCACTCTGTGGGTACAAAAGTCATATGAGTTTTTGATGATGAGTATGGGAAGAAATACCCAACATTCCTCCCTAAATTCTGGGCCAATTTAAGAGCAAACTCCATTCAGCCAGGACAGAGGAATGAAATATGTCCTCCAATGGAGTTACAAGAGGTGGGTACAGCACAGGCTGAGGAATGAGGACTGTGCTTCTGTGGGAAGGGAACTTAAGAGATTTGCAGGAAAACTCAGAGATCAGAGGATGTGGAGAGGCGGAGACGTGTGCACTTGCAGCTGCTCGGGGACTACTGGGATTGGACAGCAGAAAGGCGACAAGATGAAGTGTCCCTTTAACAGCCACCTGAGGAAGGGAGAGGGACTTGTGTCTGCATCAGGGCCCAGGCAGCGGGGAGCAGCCTCATTCAGACCCCAGGCTCAGACTGAAAACAATAGAGCAAATGGCTCTCCCGGGGGCCTGGGAATCCAAGGAGAGAGAGAGTGTGCAGGCAGGGAACTCGCTGGGGTGTCCGGCTTATCATCACCCCGCACAGAGCAGGGAGCTGTCAGAGAAGACCTAAAACAATCAGAAACCAACTAGAAGGTGGCTGGCTTTTCATGATTTTCATGGCAATGCTCTGGCAACATTAAACAATCCCAACAAGAAAATGCTCCTCCCACAAAGCCTCTATTGGTCTAAATTCTATAATGTTGCTGCAGTTGCTGGATTTCAGTAATATACATGGAGGACTGGAATTAGCACACTTTAAGTCTTCCCTTTATTACACATCATATGCTACATGAGAGTTGATTTGGAGAACTCTCAAACCAACACGTGCAGACTCAGTTAAGACATTTGTTTGAAGAGGGAGTTCCTTTAGGGTCCCCAGGAATCACATGACTAATAATAAACCACCACTGGACATCTATAGACTACTTCATCCAACAACAGCAGAATATACTTTCTTCTCAAGTTCACAGGCAACACTCACCAAGATAGACCACATTCTGGGCCATAAAAGGCATGTTTATGCCTCAACAAATCTAAAAGAATAGAAATCATACAACATCTGCTCTCAGACCACTATGTTATCAAGCTAGAAATCAACAGAACAATATCTGGAAAATCCCCAAATTCTTGAAGATTAAACAATACACTGCTATAATGAACTTCTTGACCAGGTGCGGCGGCTCACACCTGTAATCCCAGTACTTTGGGAGGCCGAGGCAGGTGGATTACCTGAGGTCAGGAGTTCAAGACCAACCTGGCCAACATGATGAAACTCCATCTCTGTTAAAAATACAAAAAAATTAGTTGGGCATGGTGGTAGACACCTGTAATCTCAGCTACTTGGGAGGCTGAGGCAGGAGATCGCTTGAACCCGGGAGGCGGAGGTTGCAGTGAGCGGAGACCGTGCCATTGCACTCCAGTATCTTTAGGCAACAAGAGCGAAACTCCATCTCAAAAAAAAAAAGAAAAAAGAAAAAGAAAAAAAAGGAAGTTTTTGAAACTGAAATTTATAAAGGAAAGAGGTTTAATTGACTCACAGTTCTCATGGCGAGGAGGTCTCAGGTAACTTATAATCATCGCGGAAGGAGGAACAAGCACCTTCTTCACAAAACAGCGGAGCGAGACCAGAGCAAGCAGGACAGGAACTGCCAAACACTTATAAAACCATCAGATCTCGTGAGAACTCACTCACTATCACGAGAATAGTATGGGAGAAACCACTCCGCTGATTCAATTACCTCTCACCAGGTTCCTCCCTCAAAACCTGGTGATTACAATTCAAGGCTGGGCACCGTAGCTCCCACCTGTATTCCCAGCACTTTGGAAGGCAAGGGGGCTGGACCACCTGAGATCAGGAGTTCGAGGCTAGCCTGGCTAACATGGTGAAACCTCATATCCACAAAAATACAAAAATTAGCTGGGCACGGTGGTGGGCACATGTAATCCTAGCTACTGAGGAGGCTGAGGCAGGAGAATTGCTTGAACCTAGGAGAAGGAGGTTGTAGTGAGCAGAGATCACACCATTGCACTTTAGCCTGGGCGGCAAGAGGAAAAAAAAACTCAAGATGAAATTTGGGTGGGGATACAGCCAAGCCATATCAACACTTTTTTTTTTTTTTTTTGAAACAGTCTTGCTCTGTCCCCCAGACTGGGGTACAGTGGAGTGATCTCGGATCACTGCAACCTCCACCTCCTGGGTTGGAGTGATTCTGGTGCCTCAGTCTCCCAGGCGCCACCATGTCCAGCTAAGTTTTGTATGTTTAGTAGAGATGGGGTTTTGTCATGTTGACCAGGCTAGTCTTGAACTCCTGATCTCAAGTGATCTGCCCACCTCGGTCTCCCGAAGTGCTGGGATTACAGGTGTGAGCCACCATGCCCAGCCCATATTAATAAAAAATGAAAATACATCCCATTCATGGGGCGCAGCAAAAGGAGTGTTTAGAGGAAAACTGATAGCATCAAATGCAGATATTAGAAAAGAAGAAAGATCTATAGTCAGCATTCTAGGTTCCCACCTCAGGAAACTAGAAAAAGAAAAGCAAATTAAATCCAAAGTAAACAGAAGAAAATAAATAATAAAAATTGGAGCAGAAATCAATGAACTTAAAAACAGGAAATCAGTAGAGAACAACAAAACCAAAAGCTGATTCTTTGAAAAGATCAGCCTCTGGCCAGGCTGACAAAGACAAAGAGAGAGAATATGCAAATCACTAATATCAGAAAGAGAAATGAAATGAAACAGATGGCATGGACAGGCTGAAAGACCCAGAAGAGCCAACCACATGGAAGCAGAACAAAGTCACAGGACTGACCCTACCCAACCTCAAGATAGACTGTATAAAGCTACAGTAATCCAGACAGTGTGGTATTAGTGACAGAACAGATAGATGAATGCAATAGAATAGGGAGTTCAAAATGTTGTTTTTTTTTTTTTTTTTTTGAGAGAAAGAGTCTCACTCTGTCACTCAGTCTCAAGTGCAGTAGCATAAATTCGGCTCTCAGCCTCCCAAGTAGCTGAGAGTACAGGCATTTGCCAATGCACTCGGCTAATTTTTGTATTTTAGTAGAGATGGAGTTTCACCATGTTGGTCAGGCTGGTCTCAAACTCATGGCTTTGGAAGATCCACCTGCCTCTGCCTCTCAAAGTTCTGGGATTACAGACGTGAGCCAACGGGCCCATCCAAAATTTTTAATTTTAAAAATCAACTGAAGGCGGGGCATGGTGGCTCATGCCTGTCACCCCAGAACTTTGGGAGGCTGAGGCAGGTGACTCATCTGAGGTCAGGAGTTCGAGATAAGCTTGGCCAACATGGTGAAATCCTGTCTCTACTAAAAATACCCAAAAATTAGCTGGGTGTGGTGGCGTGCACCAGTAGTGCCAGCTATTCCTGAGGCAGGAGAATGGCTTGAACCCAGGAGGCGGAGTTTGTTGCAGTGAGCCGAGATCGTGCCATCGCGCTCTAGCCTGGGCGACACAGTGAGGAGACCCTGTCTTAAAAGAAGAAAGAAAGTGGGGGGGAGCGGAGAGAGAGAGAGAGAAAAGAGAAAAGAAAGAAAGAGAGAGAAAAAAAAGAAAGGAAGGAAGGAAGAGAAAGAAAGAAAGAAAAAGAAAAAGAAAGAAAAGAAAGGAAGGAAGGAAGAAAGGAAGAAAGGGGAGGGAGGGAGAGAAGGAAGGGGGAGAGAGAAAGGAAGAGAGGAAGAAGAAAGAAAGGAAAGTTTAAGTGTGTTTAATGTAAAAGTGAAAACACAACAGCCTTTACGCAGGGAACACCACAAGATGTAATATTTTTATTTGATAGGTGGAAAGTTCATTTCATAACATGAAATCTGTTTCTAAATTTGAAAAAAAAATCTTTAAAATGGACATATCTTCTTTTTTAAATTTAGTTGCTTCCTTTAAAACTAACGAACTAATCGAAAACTACCAATAATCCTTACGATGATTCCAGGCGTTTTCCCGAAAATAATTTTGTCGTAAGAGGCTTGTTCAAAATGAGCCGCTCTGGGGGTCAAGGGGCCGGGCCCCACTGCTGAGCCTGGAAAGGCAAAGAGCCCCGAAGCTGCGCCCCCCGCTCTCCCCGCGCGCTTCGCTTCGGGTCCGGCCCCACCGGCAGCGCCTGGGACCCGCTGTGCGGCCCAGGGCGGAGGTCCCGGGCTGCCCCTGCTGAGAAGCCAGGCGCGCGTCCAGCCCCGGGGCGCCCCTCCGAGGCTCTGTGCGCCTCCTTCCTCCACGGCATCGCTTTTTAAAAGGATCATTGCTAATTACGTATTTTTAAATTTTAGTTTCCATGGACAGTGTTTCCATTTCTGTTTAGAGGGGGTTCCTACCTCCTTCCAGAACAGCTCAAGGTGTCCAACGCACCCTGAAACCAAACTGCTTAACAGGGGCGCAGGACTACGGCGAAGCCGCCAGGAAAGCTTCCTAAACCGCTCAAACAAAGCCAAACAAACCTTGGAAAGCTCAAGAAAAGCATCGTGGGTGACACCAGGATCTGGGGCTTCATTTATTTATTTTAAAAGAGGGTCGTTGGGAAGGAAAAGGGGGGATACCGGGTAAGGGAAACGCGCGCTCCCTCCACGGGGAACCGAGGCGGGAGAACAGCGCCAGCGCTGCGGTTGCGGGGGACGGTCCGGGACCACTGAACCCCGGGGACTCCTGATCCGGGGGGGCCGCTGAATTCCGAAGGGTCCCCGACCGCCCGCGCTGGGTTGCTTCTTCCTTCCTAAGAGGACGCGCCCCTCTCGCTCCAGACGCCCTGGCCGGGTGAGACAGAGGCCCCGCCGGGCGCACTGTTGTCTTTGATGGATGTCATTGAGGGATGCGGCCGACGCTGGGTGCCCATGCAAATCACCCACAATGCTTTGGGCAGGGTTGCCCGAGCTCCTTTAATGCCACCGAAGACAGAAAGAGCTTTTTCTTACAAAGCCAATGTGTTTAATAGTTTTATTTTAAAAACATATGCTTTATATTTGGGGCGTATTTATAGTTTTCTTTTTTTAACGCCCATGAATAGTCACCATAATTATGAAAGAGATGAAATCTTTGAGGTTTATATAAGCAGCAGCATGGCTTTGTGCTCCGGTTGGTCCGAGTGCAGTGGTGTTTACAACTAATTGATCACAACCAGTTACAGATTTCTTTGTTCCTTCTCCACTCCCACTGCTTCACTTGACCAGCCTTTTGCTGCGGATTTGGGTGGGGAAGCATTTTCTGGTCCCCACTATGGAAAAGCCAAGTATTAGACCCTACCTGAGGGTTTTGTTAAGCACATGACTACTTGCCAGTGAAGATGACTAGTGGACAGAGCACGTTGAGTATTTTTAGGAGCCTGGCATGGTCCATGTTGAAAAGGGAGGTCCCCTTGTCTCTGAATTGTACCTTGAGAATAAGGAGAACCATAGCTTTAGGTGACCTAAGCAATGAACCATGTCTCACGCACCTCCTTACCCATGGTGTCAGACATGAAGAAGAGGAATCCAGGAGGTGCCAAAGGTCTGCAGAGTGCAGTGGTAAGACAGCAAGTTCTGCAAGTTCCAGAGTAATGTGTACAGCATGATTCTTTTCACATTACAAAGGAAAACACTTTGCACATCTGCGCATAAGCTTGTCTGTGTTAATACAGTATTAGCAAGATCAAAGATGAAGGAAATCCCAAGCTGATAACCTAGAAATGATGCAGACGTGATATATCACGGGGTAGGGAAACTGCTCGCCTCAGACACCATGGTTCGCGATATTATCTCTAAGACCTGAATCCACCAAGCTTTGCTTTTCTTGTGAAACAGAAAGATTTCGGTATTGGAAAATATCCCCTTTCTCTTCGCAAATGCTGTGCTTTTGCAAATCAAAATTATTTTGGCTTCAAATTACTGTGTGTGCAATGATAGTGGGATATAGTGTGCCATATTTGGGACATACTTATATAAAAAGATATTTACACTATTGTTCAAATTTGACCAGGCATCCTATATTTTATCTGGCAACCCTATCTTATTCAAATACGTCTTAGGAGAGAACTAATGCCAAATTCTTTTCTTTCTCAAGTTATCATATTACTCTGAGCTGGCCTTATAGTTGCACTGGGCATTCATTATTGCTTTGCAGATATTATCTGGTTAGGAAGCTTCTGGAGATAGGGTACATATGTCATCAAGACTAATAGAATTGTGCAGTCCCATGTCTGTGGAATGAAATCTGCCTAAAGTCAGAGAAATTGACTCTGCTCTCATGTTTGTTCATTTCGTAGTGTCCATATTACCAGTTATTTCACCATCAATTACACATTTTTTTCTCTCTCTCTCGCTCTCCCTCCCTCTTAACTATCCATCCATCAGTCTTTTAGTTTTTAGTAATGTTTCCACTGACTGGAATAGTATAGCAATTGGTTTTATGGCTTCGTTGCCATTGTTTGGTTGCTGGTTTTTCTTTGCAGGGTAGCAGAGAGAATACTCTTGGGGAAGAAAGGTTATTCTGGCTCTGCAAGTAATGAACTCAGTGGCTGGCGCTCAGCTGTTTATGTGATCTCTCTCAGAACCTCAGTTTCTTCATTTGTAAAATGGTAATGTCTGTCAAACTAACCTAACTGGGTTGCAAAAAATATTAAATGAAATAAGTCATATGAAAATGCCCTGTACCTTATAAAATGCAAATGTATTCCTTTGCCAATATAAAATGTGACTATGGCCAATAGACTGTTACTCTATTGCAGTATCATTTAATTGCCATTATTCCTGAGATACAGTGACAGTCCTGTGTTAATAGCTGGTGCAAGATCATAGCATCATCAGTTGGCTTGAACAATCACTGTAGTTAAGGCATATCTATTACCGAAGAAGCAGCAAACTAGCCGTACAGGAAAAGGCTCAGGACTTAGATTGAGAAGGCTCACAGACAGCCCTTGGTCTCTGTAAGTCTTGGCTTCCTGAGTGTAACGCTCCTAGTGACCCCTTTACCTCTCTGTAGGATCGCCTTGAGACTGAAACAAGAAGATAAACATGGAAGCTCTTGGGGAACCCACATGTGTCTTCAAGGTGCCTTGAGTTCCTTGCACCTATAAGAACAAACGAAGTATTCTTTTGTTACATACACATTTGTGGCAGTCACACTGTACTGCAACACCACCACAATCGTATCAAACCACACTTTGCCTCTGAGGCTGTTAGGAATTTACACTTCCATGTAGTGACGCGGGAAAGATCAGTGAATGACCCTTTGTTTCTGATGAGGAGGCAGCTGCGTGGCTGTCTTAAGGTCACACAAGAACCTAAGGGCTGAACAGGATTGGAAAGTGGCTCCGTTACCTCACACAGCCATCCCACAATGTACTCTGCCCTCTTCCCCTTCTCTATATTCAAGCTCTCGGACTTGGTTTGTCTTCCTTCAAAATGCTTTCTCTCTGAGAATATTCACATCTCTTAGTTTCAAAACTTAACAGGATTGTCAACTTTTAAATGTCTCTTAATTTTGTCCATTGAATGTTGTATCATCAAACACCAGTCTTTAAACATTTAAAAATCCTGGCCGGGTGCCGTGGCTCACGGCTGTAATCCCAGCACTTTGGGAAGCTGAGGTGGGAGGATCACTTGAGGTCAGGAGTTCAAGACCAGCCTGGCCAACATGGTGAAACCCCATTTCTACAAAAATAGAAAAATTAGCCAGGTGTGGTGGCATGCGCCTATAGTCCCAGCTACTCAGGAGGCTAAGGCAAGATAATCACTTGAACCCAGGAGCTGCAGTGACTCTAACCCTAACTCTAACCCTAAGCCTAACCCTAACCCAGGGAGTTGCAGTGACTCAAGATCATGCCACTGCACTCCAGTTCAGGTGACAGAGTGAGCCTCTGTTTCAAAAAGAAAGGAAAAAGCCCTATTCATCCTCATCCCATTTCCTGTCTTCAATCTCTTAGGACATAGTAATACTATCTTCTCAGTAATTGGTCCTTAGTATCTATTACTATTTCTTTGATTATAGTTTTTTCTTTTTGTCTGTGATGGGTTTTCCCAAATGTACTGTTTCTGGAAGAAAAGGATGGTATTTCCCTTGCTTTCCTTCACCGTATTCCATGCTCTTATCTCGATGATAGAAACACAGTATTACTATTTGGAGATGCTTTCAACATTTTAAAATTGAGATGATGAAAATAAGAAACAAGGGAAGGCGGGAGGGTGGCAACTCTGTAAAAGACTAGTCAAGTGCAGTAGTGAGAAGGGGGGAAAGAGTAGAGCAAGGAGTTCGATCTGTAACTGACTGTGAACAATCAATTGAGATAACTCACTACCTTCGGACCAGCCAACAGCTCGGCTTACTGCTTGAACTATTTAAAGGCCCCAAATCTGTTCATTTTTACCTTACAGTGATAGTTTAGTTTCAGTTTATTGATGACTATATTTACAGTATGGACGACATACATCCTCTAAGAATTCTCCAGCACATCTATTTATCAATAGATGGAAAAACGTACTAAACAACAAGAATCAGCAGTGTTGCTAAGCATCCTGGGAAAGAGACATGCAAAATTAGCATCTCGTCATCAGGGCGTCTCTCTCCTCAGGTCCTGTTTGTCTTAAGCGGCTCAGCTGCCACAAGGTCCGGGAGAGCCACCCAATCTGCGCTGGCCTCCTTTATCTGTTTGCTGTGTGACCCTCAGGACAGCTCTGTGGGACCTGGAGGAAACTGAGCCCTACGGATAGTCTGTGCTTCCTGAGTCGGTAAATCCCAGCGAGCGCCACTATGTGGAGGCTGACACTTTTCCTCTTGTTGAGTCAGTTCCCTGCCTCCTTCCTAAACCCCCAACTGATAGAACAGAAACCACCACCCTAGGAACGTGAAGGAGAAGCATCTGAAACGCCCAAAGACCTGGGATTGCTCCTGAGGACTTCAGAATCTAAAGGGACAAACGGCAGAAGCAGAAAGTCCAAAGTAAAGATGACTAAGAAAAGGCGAGTGGAAAAGATTTCTGTGAAAGTGTCCGAGGCAAAGCGCCGAAAGACCTGAAACTCACGCCAAAAACAGAGAACAGCCGAAAGACAGTAGGGATGTGTCTGGAGCAACAAGGATCAGGCTGTTCCTGGGGCAGCAGAATTCACAGCTCTGTTTTACTCCTGATGAAGGATCTTCCTCCTGCAGCAACAAGTGGACCGTACTGTAAAGGTGCAGGCAAGGGGAGGGGAAAGGCAGCAGCTGCCCAATGGAATGCACATCTCCAAGGCCTGAGAAAATGTGCCCCTGGGTGCCCCAAGCCGATGGAAAAGCAGGATCATTGACGGTGTTTGACTCCTCCTGGTACCTAGTACAGTACCTGGGACGCAGCAGGTGCTATGTAAATGTGTTGAGTGAATGAATGAATGAATGCAATTGAGGAGAATGAAGAACCCCAGAAAACTAGACATAGTTAGATGTTGTCCTGATTTTCAAAAGAGGGGAAAACGAGAGTGAGAATTTCATAAATGACACTCTCTAAACGATGTTGCTCTGTAGCAAAATTCTAGAATGGATTATTTTAAGAACAAGGCAGGTACACATTGGCAGCCAACCTGAAATTCATAAGAAAAAGCTATGCGCCAGAACAGCTTTCTTTCTTTTTTTTTTTTTCTTTTTCTTTCTCCCAGATGTTCAGAGGCCTCCACACATCGTCTTCCGCCTTGCCTTCCACCACCAGCTCCAGGACACCTGACGATCCTCTTAAACCAGCGATTCCCTGAGCCTGTTCTGTGCTGGTTCCTCTAGGCTTGCTCTGTCCTCTCTTCAAGACTTGGTGATTTGGGCCTGATTGTCTTTGACTTTTGCTCTCTATAACTTACAATGTGTTTTGTGAGTAGTTTAATAACTACGGAAGAAATGCTTGTTTTGGGGAGGGACTCAGAAAGTCTCTAATACAAAGTCGTTGTTTTTTTTTTTTTTTCTGAGACGGAATCTCGCTCTGTCACCCAGGCTAGAGTGCAGTGGTGCAATCTCAGCTCACTGCAACCTCCACCTCCCAGGTGCAAGCAATTCTCCTGCCTCAGCCTCCCCAGTAGCTGGGATTATAGGCGCCCACCACCACGTCCAGCTAATTTTTGTATTTTTAGTACAGATGGGGTTTCACTGTGTTGGCCAGGCTGATCTTGAACTCCTGATCTCGTGATCCACCCACCTTGGCCTCCCAAAGCGCTGGGATTACAAGCGTGAGCTACCATGCCTGGTCTGTTTTAAGTCATTTATGCCTCTCATCTCTGTCTTTGCATGGGCTGGGGGTGATCTAGTCCAATGAGTGGACTGAAAGTCCACTCAGTGGCCAGGCTCAGAGGCAGTGGATGGGGATTAGGGCCACTCTGGGAGAGGAGGTTTCTGGGGCTGTTTCCTGGCCAGATCCTGCCTCACCTGTTTCCAACAATCACATGAATGAGGACACCGAAGCTGACTAATCAGATTGACTGATGACACAATAGGTGTCATCATACGTGTGAGAATCCAGCAGGCACTAGAGGTGAACAGTGTGGGCTGCAGCCACATGATCTCGGCTTGAGTCCTAGTTTCCCCCACCTATCAGCTAGCTATCGCCGTCAAGTCACTTACCTTGCTTGAGCCACAGTTTCTCCATCTAGAAAATGGTCATAATCAAAGTATCTTACTGGGTGTTGGGAAGATTAAATGAGAACTCACGTAGAGTTTGCTGGCACATAAAAAAAAATCGCTATAAGAATGTTAGGTCTCCTTTTGCACGGCAAAAGCAACAGTTAGCAGAATAAACAGACAACCCACAGAGTGGGAGAAAATCTTCACAATCTATATAGCCAACAAAGGACTAATATCCGGAATCTACAAGGAACTCAATTTAGCAAGAAAAAAAACAATCCCATCAAATACTGGGCTAAGGACATGAATAGACAATTCTCAGAAGAAGATATACAAATGGCCAACAAACATATGAAAAAATGCTCAACATCACTAATCATCAGGGAAATGCAAATCAAAACCACAATGTGACACTACCTTACTCCTGTGAGAATGCCCATAATCAAAAAAATCAAAAAATAAAACATGTCGTATGGACGTGGTGAAAAGGGAACACTTCTTCTTCTTTTTTTTTTTTTTTTTTTTTGAGTCAGAGTCTCGCTCTGTCGCCCAGGCTGGAGGGCAATGGTGCCACCTCGGCTCACTGCAACCTCCACCTCCTGGGTTCAAGTGATTCTCCTGCCTCAGCCTCCAGAGTAGCTGAGATTACAGGCATCCCGCCACCATGCCTGGCTAATTTTTGTATTTTTTAGTAGAGAGGGGGTTTCACCATGTTGGTCAGGCTGGTCTCGAACTCCTGACCCCGTGATCTGCCCACCTTGGCCTCCCAAAGTGCTGGGATTACAGGTGCAAGCCACAGCACCAAGAGAAAAAGGAACACTTCTACACTGCTGACAGGAATGTAAACTAACACAACAACTATGGAAAACATTGTGGAGATTCCTTAAAGAACTAAAAGTAGAACTACCATTTGATCCAGCAATCCCACTGCTGGGTATCTACCCAGAGGGAAAAAAAAGTCATTATATGAAAAGAGACTTGCACATACATGTTTACAGCAGCACAATTCACAACTGCAAAACATGGAACCAGCCCAAATGCGCATTAATCAACGAGTGGATAAAGAAACTGTGGTATATATACACACAATGGAATACTACTCAGCCATAAAAACGAATTGATTAATGGCATTTGCAGTAACTTGGATGGGACTGGAGACTATTATTCTAAGTGAAGTAACTCAGAAATGGAAAATCAAACATTTTATGTTCTTACTCATAAGCGGGAGCGAAGCTATGGGGATGCAAAGGCATAAGAATAATACAGTGGACTTTGGGAACTTGGGAGGAAAAAGGTAGGAAGGGGGTGAGGGATAAAAGGCTAAAAACTGGATTTAGTATATACAGCTCCAGTGATGGGTGCACATCAAAATCTCACAAATCACCATTAAAGAACTTACTCATGTAACCAAATACCACCTGTTCCCCAAAAACTTATGGAAATCGAATAGTAAAAAAAATTAAAGGCTGGGTGCAGTGGCTCATGCCTGTAATCCCAGCATTTTGGGAGTCTGAGGCAGGTGGATCACCTGAGGTCAGGAGTTCGAGACCAGCCTGGCCAACATGGCAAAACCCCATCTCTACTAAAATACAAAAATTATCCGGGTGCGGTGGTGCACGCATGTAATCCCAGCTACTCAGGAGGCTGAGGCAGGAGAATTGCTTGAACCCGGGAGGCAAAGGTTGCAGTGGACCAAGATCATGCCACTGCACTCCAGCCTGGGAGACAGAGTGAAACTCCATTTCAGCAGCAACAACAACAACAATGAAATTTAAAAAAGAATGTTAGCTCTCAGGGTTCAGAATCATTTTTCCTGGCTGAATGGACATGAGCTAATGAGAAACTACCAGACATAAACTAAAAAGGTAACAGACACAAATTATCAGAGCTGAAATTTCCCTTTTTGGTTAAAAATACAAACAACAACAACGACAAATCTGAGCAAGTACCAGATAAGAGAATCCCACACAGTAAAAATGTAAATACTTGTGTAGCTTCACAGAAGGCTGTCGTTGTCCCCAAGGTCTGTTCTCATTGGATAGAACTCAGGACCCAGGGTCAGTTTGGGGTCCCATATTTTAAAGAAGACATCAACAAAGGAGAGCCCGCTCAGGGCAAGGTAAGGTGGTGACACACACTTCCTCCGTGAGAGTGATTCTTGACTTTGCAAAAATGCTTTCAACTGACAGTTTGGTGGTTCCTCTAAAAGTCACATACAGAATTACCATATGACTCCAAACTTCCACTCCTAGGTATATACCCCAAAGAGCAGAAAACATGTTCACACACAAGTCTGAGCACAAATGTTCACAGCAGCACTATTCACAACAGCCAAAATGTGGACACAACCCATGCGTCTGCTGATGCAAGAATGGATAAACTATGGTGGGATGCATGTAAAATGGAATGTGATTCATCTATAAAAAGAAAGAATGGGCCAGGCGCGGTGGCTCACGCCTGTAATCCCAGCACTTTGGGAGGCTGAGGCAGGTGGATCACAAGGTCAGGAGTTCAAGACCAGCCTGGCCAATATGGCGAAACCTCGTCTCTACTAAAAATACAAAAATTAGCCAGGTGTGGTGGTACGTGTATGTAGTCCCAGCTACTCAGGAGGCTGAGACAGAAGAAATGTTTCAAGGTCCTAACCTTGGCATCATGGGGCTGCGCCAGTGAAGCTCCTGGGGTGCCCACGGAAAGGGCCCCTGCAGGTCATGTAACTGACACCCCTCAGCACAGCCAGGCCCGGAGCACTCATAGGGTGTGGGGCACTTAAAATTGTGCAAATACCAAAACCTGGAAGGAAGTCACGGCTTTTCCTTCTGCCTCATGTGAACATCCATCTGGAGAGTGAGCTGGAAATTGAGTGTTTCCCTGCTTGAGACCCTCCAGACTTCATTATTTTTTTTTTTAATTTAAGTGCTAACCGACAGTAATGCAGCCTTTAAATTGTGAAAATAAAACTAAGTAACAATAGGCCAGTTGCCGTGGTTCATGCCTGTAGTCCCAGGACTTTGAGAGGCTGAGGCACGCAGATCACTTGAGGCCAGGAGTTCAAGACCAGCCTGACCAACATGGCAAAACCCCTGTCTATTAAAAATACAAAAATTAGCCAGGCATGGTGGCTCACGCCTGTAGTTCCAGCTACTTGAGAGGCTGAGGCAGGAGAATTGTTCGAACCCAGGAGGCAGAGGTTGCAGTGAGCCAAGATCGTGCCACCACCCTACAGCCTGGGCAACAGATGGAGACTCTGTCTTAAATAAATAAATAAAACTAGGTGACAATAAAAAACAAGGTGTCCCAGAGCTTTCAGGGTCCCATGGGGGAGCTGAGGTCCCTCTGACCTTCACACCCAGCTGGAAAGGGCCTGGGGTCTGAGCAGCCTGTTACAGCTGGGGCTTCACCAGGGTTGTGTCGAAACTATGCCCTGTGCAGTCAGACCTGACGTACTGGTCCCTACTTGATCTGCTTTTCCTGGTCCAGGTCACCACACAGGCTGGAGTGGTCTTCAGAGTGAAAATGGGCATATTGGGTGCTCCCTGCTCAGGCGCCGAGATTGCAGCTCTTGGCCCCTGCAGGTCATGTAACTGACACCCCTCGGCACAACCAGGCCCAGAGCACTGGGTCTCACACCAGCATCCAAGAAATGCTGAAGCCCATGGCCCCTCCTTCCCTGAGGACCTTGGCTGATGGCTTGGCTACTTTTCTTTTAATCTCTCAAAACACAAAGGGTCTGCCCACACGCTTTCCCCATTGTCTCCCCAGCGTGCTGCCATCTGCCATTCTGTGGGTTGCTGGGTGTGGGGATAGGCACTTTCACACTTCATGGTGACTTCCTGGTGTTCCTGTGATTGTAGAACCCACATTGTCTCAGGCAGCATTCACTAAGTCATAAATAACTGAAAACTATAAAAAGATCCATCCTCAGCCTTCTCTGGGAATTTGAATGGCCTTGGCCTGGCCTGACCTCCTCCTGTTCATTGCCTCAGTGTCTGGGCTTTCTCTTACAGATTTCATCCTTCTTTTCAAAAGGAGGCTACCTCTGTCCCCATCTCTGGCTTCCTTACAAGTAGAGAGTCCTAGGGTCAGAGAGAAGGCTCACAGGTACCAGCTAGGTCCCCTTTGCAGGGTCAAGAGACATTCCCCTCACCTCCAGCCTGGACCTGGGCCAGCCATCTTGCCTCAGTTGGGAACGTTTTCTAGACAGCCTTTCTGAAGATCTAGGAATTCTTTACCTGAACTCCTGTGGGATAAGTGTGTACTGCAAACAGCCCCTCTGGAGAGCACCGGCCCCTGCTTCACCTGGTTTGGTTTTCACCAAGAGGAGGGGATCTGGGAAAGAGGGCTGAGAGCTACTGCGGCCTGTGATCAGAGTGATTGTTTCCTGGCCACATGAGGAGCAGGAGCCTGGCAGCCACAAGGTCACAGCATTTAGGCACCTGGGCTGGTGGCAGCAAAGGGGACAGGTGGAGTCTACACCTTGTGCTAACTCAGGAGAGAGCCTTGAACTCTCAAGGCATTGAAATGGAACATACTCGGCAAGCAGCCAACCCCTTGCAGTTTGGGTTTTTAAATTATGTTTATTATTAGAGACTGGGGTCTGGCTATGTTGCCCATGCCCGACTGAAACTCCTGGGCTCAAGTGATCCTCCTATCTCACTCTGTCACCCAGGCTGGAGTGCAGTGACACAATCTCAGCTCACTGCAACCTCCGTCTCTTGGATTCAAGCAATTCTCCTGCCTCAGCCTCCAGAGTAGCTGGCACGACAGGCGCCTGCCACCACACCTGGCTAATTTTTGTATTTTTAGTAGAGATGGGGTTTCACCCTGTTGGCCAGGCTGGTCTGAATTCCTGGCCTCAAGTGATCCGCCCACCTCGGCCTCCCAAAGTGCTGGGATTAAAGGCATGAGCCACCACACCTGGCCAAACTCCCTCCTTTTAAGGAAACTGAGAATTGGAGAAGAGATGGCCTTGCCCAAAGCCTCAGAGCTGGCCAGGACACTGCCAAGTATTCAAAACTGCATGGGAGGTCAGGTGCAGTGGCTCACACCTATAATCGCAGAGCTTTGGGAGGCTGAGGCGGGTAGATTACGTAAGGTCAGCAGTTCGAGACCAGCCTGGACAACATGGCAAAACCCTGTCTCTACCAAACATTAGCTGGGCATGGTGGTGTGCACCTGTAATCCCAGCTATTCAGAAGGCTAAGGCAGTAGAATCGCTCGAACCTGGGAGATAGAGGTTGCAGTGAGCCGAGATCGT
Organism: Cheracebus regulus; assembly: GCA_963574635.1. Taxonomy (NCBI): domain Eukaryota; kingdom Metazoa; phylum Chordata; class Mammalia; order Primates; family Pitheciidae; genus Cheracebus; species Cheracebus regulus. Next base: position 55,443 of record CAUYQU010068800.1, read on the forward strand.
GTCACTGCACTCCAGCCTGGGTGACAGAGTAAGACTCTATCTCAAAAAAAAAAAAAAAAAAAGTGGCAACCAAGCACGAGGCGTAGCAGGTCTCTATGGTTTCTATGGGGTATGCTACTAACAGGTCAGTGAATGGGAGGGCTTCTGAGCAGGACAGCTCCTCCGGGCGCTGTGTCGAGACGACCCATGACATGAGCACTGCAGCGAAGGCAAGGAACCATTCTTGTGTTCCAATGCAGTTGAGGCATTTATGCTGTGCATTCAGTAATCCAGCCAGACCACCCTGAAGGCAGCCTCAACTGCAGCTCCAGGCTGGAATCTTCAGCTTTTCTAAGGGAACACCTCCATTTTTAAACCTTTGTTACAACTGGGGCATCCTGTGTGCTGGTTTGTTTCTTGGGGTTACAGTGCTATGAGGGAAAAAAAATGGGATTATTGTTAGGTCAGACGTTTCTAATGAAATCCAGCCCTTAAGCGCCTTTCTTTGGCCCAGCCAGTGTTGATAAGACCATTTGAATTAGATCTGACACTGTAAAAACTTGGGTGAGTTCACATAAAAATGCCTGGCTTTTCTTGAAAAACCAGAAGAGTGACCGCAGGCTCAGATTCACACCAGCAACAAGTGCCTGGGGTCAAGCAGCTGCACCCACTTCAGGGGGACAGAGGACCTCAGGTGCACCCTGGTCGCCACCACTCCCCACTTACCTTGCCTGCCAGTCCCTTGAACGCTGGAGTTTTCAACCTCTGGCCTCCAGCGAACCCAGAGGTCCATGAGTTCCAAGTAGGAGACTTTTGTAGCAGATTGGGGAGGGAGGATTCGAAGGCATGTTTTCAATTCAACCTGACCTGAGCCTACACTTGCTCTTAATAGATGAGAAAAGCCAGAAAGACTAGATGGAAGGGAATGGGAAGAGAGGCTCACGTTTGTAATCGCAGCACTTTGGGAGGCCGAGGCGGGCGGATCACTTGAGCCCAGGTGTTTGAGACCAGTCTGGGCAACATAGTGAGACCTCATCTCTACAAAAAAACAAAAACAAAACCGTAGCCAGGTGTGGTAGGGCATGCCTGTAGCACCAGCTACTTGGGAGGCTGAGTGGGAGGATTACCTGAGCCTGGGAGGCTGAGGCTGCAGTGAGTCATGACTGTGCCACTGCACTCCAGCCAGGAGAGAGAGACCCCGTCTCAAAAAAATAAATAAATAAATAGAAGGACTCCTTTCCCATGATTCCTTCTCCAAGCTGCTTTCTAAAAAACTCCCTATGGCTCATGCCTGTAACCCCAGCACTTTGGGAAGCCGAGGCAGGCAGATTATTTGAAGTCAGGAGTTCGAGACCAGCCTAGTCAACATGGTGAAACCCATCTCTATTAAAAACACACAAAAAAATTAGCCAGGCATGGTGGGGCATGCCTGTAATCCCAGCTACTCAGGAGGCTGAGGCATGAGAATTGCTTGAACCTGAGAAATGGAAGTTGTACTAAGTCAAGATCAGGCCACTGCACGCCAGCCTGGGTAACAGAGTGAGACTCTGTCTTAAAAAAAAAAAAAATAGCCAGGCGTGGTAGCTCACGCCTGTAATCTCAGCACTTTGGGAGGCCCAAGGCAAGCGGATCACAAGGTCAAGAGATGGAGACCATCCTAGCCAACATGGTGAAACCCCGTCTCTACTAAAAATACAAAATTAGCTGGGCATGGTGGCACACACCTGTAACCCCAGCTACTCTGGAGGCTGAGGCAGGAGAACTGCTTGAACCCAGGAGGCGGAGGTTGCAGTGAGCCAAGATCACGCCACTGCACTCCAGCCTGGCAATAGCAAGACTCTCTCAAAAAACACACAACCTTCTCAGTTTTGACTTTTGAACCAGAGGTTTTTTGTTCTCTCTCTTCCACTGTCTCTCTGTAATCTAAAATGGGAACACAATGAATGAAGAGCTGTGCTCATCTTGCCTTGTGCTGAGCCGAGTGAAAAGAGTGTGGAGCGAGGGCTGTAGCTGAGGGGAAGTCCTGATTTAGGCAAGAGAGCCCCTTCCCTGTCTGGCCCCTCAAGCCTGGGCTTCCCAAGAACCTACAATTTTCCATTTATTCATTCAAAAGGTGTTCCGTTATGTTCCTAAGCGCTGGCCCTAGGCAACCTCCAAGTTTCACCTCTCACTATCTTTTTTCTTTTTTGGTGGGGACAGAGTCTTATTCTGTCACCCAGGTGGGATTGCAGTGGCTTGATCTTGGCTCACGGCAGCCTCTGCCTCCTGGCTTCCAGCGATTCTCCTAGTTTCAGCCTCCTGGGTAGCTGAGACTACAGGTGTCCGCCACCATGCCTGGCTAATTTTTGTATTTTTAGTAGAGACAGGTTTTTACCATTTTGGCCAGGCTGGTCTCGAACTACTGACCTGAGGTGATCCACTTGCCTTGGCCTCCTAAAGGGCTGGGATTACAGGCGTGAGCCACCTCTCACTTTTGCTTTCCAAGCCTTCTGCAAGGTTTAAAAATACTAAGAACTAAAAACTATACTGAATACTGAAAAAACACCAAATACACTCATGTCACTTAATAACAGGAACATGCACTGAGAAATGCATTGTTAGGCGATTTTGGCATTGTGTGAACATCAGAGCGTACTTCCACAGAGCCTGACGGTATCGCCCACCATACACCCTGGCTGTACAGTATAGTGTAATGCTCCTAGGCTACAAACCTGTACAGCATGCTCCTGCACTACGTAAGCATTTGGGTATCTATGCATAGAAAATGTACAATAAGAATATGGTATCAAAGATTAAAATAGTATGCCTGTAAAGGGTACTTTCTATGAATGGAGCTTGTAGGACTGGAAATTGTTCTGGGTGAGTCAATGAGTGGTGAGTGAATGCGAAGGCCTGGGACTTTACCATCCACTACTGTAGACTTTATAAACACTGCAAACTTAGGCCACACTAAATTCATTTTTATTTTCTCTTTTTTGCCCATTCCATAAATTCATTTTAAAAATACAGTAGCAGCCAGGCACTGTGGCTCACGCCTGTAATCGTACCACTTTGGGAGGCCAAGGTGGGTGGATCACTTGAGGTCAGGAGTTCAAGACCAGCCTGGGCAACACGGTGAAACCCCGTCTCTACTGAAAATACAAAAATTAAGCATGGTGGTGGGCACCTGTAATCCCAGCTACTTGGGAGGCTGAGGCAGGAGGATCGCTTGAACCCGGGAGGCAGAGGTTGCAGTGAGCCAAGATAGCACCATCACACTCCAGCCTGGGTGACAGAGCAAGACTCTGACTCAAAAAAAAGATAAATAGGAGAGAGATCCAAGATGGCTGCTTAGCAGCAGTTCAGGATTGTAGCTCCCAGTGAAAGCACAGAGAGCAAGTGGACATCACAATTTCAGACGAATTTTTGTTGCCCACAAACTGGGAGAGTCCTGGTAGCGGAGCCACACGGGTCGCCAGCGCGACTCTTTTGGCCCGTGCAGCTGTTTTTCCGGTGCCCCAGCGCGGCACTTCTCAGTGCAGAGTGTACGGGACTGGGTGCCCTTTTAGTCAGGCTCCGCTGGTCCCATTCACACAAGGAGAACAGCAATTGAAAGCACTGAGGACTGAGAGTTTCACAGCAAGAACAGCCAAACTCAGCAAGACCTAGCTCTGTGGGGAAGGGGCGTCCACTGAAGGAAAACTAAGAAACAGAAAAAACTTCATCACCAACAAGCCAGACGTCCACTCAGAGACCCAATCTGAAAGTCGGCAATTACAAAGACGACAGGTGGATAAATCC
>CAUYQU010068801.1:0-30662 GCA_963574635.1 Cheracebus regulus
CAGTTGAAACTATAAAAGTACTAGAAGAAAACACTAGGAAAATGATCCAGGACATTGGTCTGAGCAAAGATTTTTTTTTTTTGGTCAGACCTGAAAAGCACAGACAACAAAAGCAAATATAGGCAAATGGGAGCATAGCAAGTGTAAACACTTCTGCCTAGCAAAGCAAACAATCAATAGAGTGAAGGAACAACTTAAAAAATGGGAGAAAATAATTGCAAAGTACCCATCTTGAAGTGACTACATTGTCTGGTATGTATACCCTGGGGTTTGTTGTTGTGTGCCTGGAAAATTTAGGACATGGACACACACCAGGAGTTTAGGAGTGGAGGTTTAATAGGAAGAAGAGAAGAGAAAGAAAATCAGCTCTCTCTACAGAGAAAGGGACCTCTGAGCATAAAGCATCAGCAGGCGGTAGATGCACTGAATTTTATAGTCAGGTTTGAGGAGGCAGTGTCTGATTTACATAGGGCTCACAGATTGGTTCCATCAGGTATCACATTTACATAGCGAATGGGGAAGGCTGGTCACCCCACCCTAATCTTATTATGCAAATGGACTTTTCAGTTCAACAGCACCATCTTGTCTACTTCTTATTGTACGTGTGGCTGACAAAGAGAAGGGAAGATGGAGCTTCGGTCTTGAACATTTCTAGTCTCCAGTTCCTGCCGGCATTTACTCGTGAAAGCTCCTAGCTTGCTTGTGCTTGCTTGTCTGTCTGCAGTTCGACTTTACAGGCTGCTCTTTGTTAGAAAATTATTTGGGGCTGCTTTTCATTAAAAACCAAAGCCTTACTGAGGACTCTCATACCCTTTCTATCTGCCTAAGTGATTTCTTCTTAACGTATTAATAACCAAAATATATATTTAACCCTTGAAAAACATGGAGATTAGGGACAATGACACAACATCCCCAAGCCAAAAAGGGGATAATGATAAAAAAATTTTGTTATCTGTTTCACCTTGGAAAGTTATCTAAATTACTTGAGCAGGTGACTGATAAGTAGATTTGGTTTTGGACATTACTTATCCCTCCCAGGAGAATTTATATTTCACTTGTTAACCAAAATGATTTCTGACTGCTATCATTTCAGAGTATTCATAATCAAGTACACACCATTTTCATTACTTTCCAGTGTGTATGGGGAATACAGAAGTGGTAGATACTTAGTCTACCCAGGTTCTGATGCACTTTAAATGATGACACCATACTTGTGAGGTGGTACAGAAAAATACAATGAGAACTAACATTTATTGTGAAACCATTGTATCAAATCTTCTCCCTGACTCATTTATTAATTATTCCAGCTGTCTTCAACCTTTTTTGGCACCAGGGACCAGGTTTGTAGAAAACAATTTTCCACAGACCAGGAGGTTGGGGGACGGTTTTTGGACGATTCAAGTGTATTACATTTATTGTGTGCTTTATTGCCATTATTATTATGTTGTAATACATAATGAAATAATTATACAACTCACCATAATGTAGAAACAGTGGGAGCCCTGAGCTTGTTTTCTTGCAACTAGATGGTCCCATCGGTGGGTGATGGGAGACAGTGGCAGATCATCAGGCATTAGATCCTCCTAAGAAGCATCCAACCTAGATCCCTCACATGTGCAGTTCACAGTAGGGTTTGTGCTCCTATGAGAATCTAATGCTGTTGCTGCTCTGGCAGGAGGTGGAGCTCGGAGGTAATGCGAGCAATGCGGAGCCTCTGTAAATACAGATGAAGCTTTGCTCGCTCACCCGTTGCATACTTCCTGCTGTGGGACTTGGTTTCTAACAGGTCACAGACCAGTATTGGTCTGAGCCCCAGGAGTTGGGACCCCTGCATTAATTCATTTAATGTACAGTTATTGAATGTTGGGCGCTGAGCAACTGATCTAAATTAGGACAGTAAGATAGTAGGTTTCAATTAAAAAGAATGAAATGTTAAAGTTTAAAGCCTTCTTTTCTGTTAGCTCGCCCCAGTGCTTAAAAATCCTCCTGCTTATTTGTTGCAGCAAAGTTGAGTTCAGAATCTCTCCCTTATTGCAATAGTCTGCAATAAAGTCTCCCTTGCCTGTTCAACTCTGTTCAATGCAATTTTTCTTTGACAGCACACACACACACAGCAATTAGAAATTTCAGGTAAAACAACTATTACATAAACCTTACAGATAAGATATACTCCATCTGGAAAATTAAAATACAGCCTGGTTAGGTTCTTTTATGAAGTATAAGAATGAAACTTCTAGGCTGGGTGAGGTGGTTCACACCTGTAATCCCAGCATTTTGGGAGACTGAGGTGGGCAGATCACAAGGTCAAGAGATCAAGACCACCCTGGCCAATATGGTGAAACTCCATCTCTGCTAAAAAATACAAAAATTAGTTTGGCATGGTGGTACGTGCCTGTAGTCCCAGCTACTCAGGAAGCTGATGCAGGAGAATCGCTTGAACCCAGGAGGTGGAGGTTGCAGTGAGCCAGGATCGTGCCGCTGTACTCCAGCCTGGGCAACAGAGCGAGACTCCATCTAAAAAAAAAAAAGAATGAAACTTCTTTGTGTAGTCATCTCGTTTTTTTAGACTTCTAAGTATGGCAGAGGAATTGTGAGCTTTAAAACTGTGAGGAATATTGTTTACTTCAGAAACCATATAGCATGTTTCTGGAGTAAATAATATTTACTCAGTCATAAGAATGAAAATGCTATTTGTTGTCTTTCGATTTTGCAATCACCTATAGGTAAACAGAGCGTACTAAATGATAGGTACAGAAAAACATAAATGTTTTCAGTCTTTGATGAGGTGAAGTGTGAAGGTGGGAAAAAGGAAGCAGATAGGCAGGGAAGCACTGAAGGGGAAGAGAATGAATATAGCTGACGAGAAAAATAGAGTTTAAGTATTTTATTTAAAATATATTGAGATAACTAGAAAGAAATAAAAAAAAAACTGGTGTAACTATTGGGCTATATTGGTGGAGGGGAATGAAGAATTTTAAACATATTAAATACAATCATAAGAGTAACAGATAATTTTTAAAGCTTATAAATTAACAGATAATGTAAAAATATAATAAAAATGTAAGTATGGTGCATGAAAACAAATATAAGAAACAAAACCAGAAATATTGAAAAGTTACTGCCCCTGAAATGGAGTTTTGGGGATAAAGAGTAGTGTGGTAGAAATTGTATTTTATTGTAAACGTTTTTGTACTATTTTTTAACCATGCAATTTATTTTGAAAAAAATAATTATTATATTTTTGTTGTTCTTAAAGTTTCCCTTCAGCTGCCATGTACTGAGTCTTTTCTTTCTTCAAATATTTGCCCCGGATAGGAATGGGCTGCACATCTCCATGGATCCTGTTCTCTTTGAGCGCAGTCAGGTCTCTGAGTCATGACAACTCTCCCATTCTTATTCAGTGAGCTTAGTCATTTCTTTTTATCCCCAGAACCACCTGGTGTTCAGCAAACAAAGAAGGCTCCAGGTACAAGAATCTATTCTCCTTAGAAGGCAGCAGGTATGACAAATAACAAAAAGCAACGAAACATGCAAGAACTAAAATTTCCTGTCACAGTTTCCTTTTTTTTTGTCACAACTTGGAAAATTGCATTCTCATTATAGTCCTCGGAATATTTGAAGAAGGCTAATGAGCTGCTCGTTTAGTCTTGACTCCTTAAATATGTCCTCTTTTCTTTAAATTGTGTCCAGATTTCTGACTCTTTGTCACAAGCTACTTTCAGCTCTTTGTCAGAGTATAGAAGCTTCTCTATCCTTCAACAGGCTTTTGTTTGTTAATGTCCCATGTAACCATAGCTCCCAGGACAGAATAGGGTGCTTTCGATGTGCTCTCCCTATTATGTAGGACCAGACAGGCCAGGATATTGTTTGTTTTTGTATTATTAATTAATTGAAAAATGCCCATTTTTATGTGGTCACACTTTACTAATTCCGACTGCCTGATATATGCTCATTGGAGTGGTGAATGTTGTGTGTTCCTTCCTTCCTATTAAATGTTAATTTTGAAGGCCAAAAGCATATTTGCTGATGTGAAAAAAAAATTCATAGTATGAGAACAAAGAGGAGATACCATTGTCCAAAATGATGTCATTTTATCCTTCCCCTTGGATTAGTTTATTGGCTAATAATATTTGTATCTTTATTCATTTCCTGAATTCAGTCATTTGATCCATTCAACTTAAGGGCTTATTCTTGGTTGGAAATGGAGAGGCTGTCAGTGGTGAGTGCTAAGGCAGCATGAATTTCGAGGGAAAATGGGATTCACTCTGAGCAGATAAAGGGTAACTAGGGGAGGATTCTTGGTTGTTGATTTCCAGTTTGTGAATTTGCAGGATTAGAAAGATAGCAAAAGAATAAGGAAAGAACTATGTCTAAGGTCGATGGTCTCAAAGATGTTAAGAAAAGGAAGACATTTAATTAAAATGAACCAAAAATGGAATAATTTCTGAACAAAGGAATAAATTATGGGCTCATCAAAAACCAGGAAAATGGAGTCTATACCACAGACCCTATAGGTAAAACTACTATAAAGTTGTTCTGTACAAATGTCCATCATGTAGCATCATGCATGATACACTATGGTTATAAGTAATTATTATGTGACAAAATACACATGTAACTTGATAAATTGGAGAACTTTAACTCCATAGCCTCTATAGCTTTTCTCAGCTTTAACATTCTGGAAATCTAAGCTTGCCAAGTCTTTATCCTTACTCAGCCCTGCTAGTCCATGCTGTCCTTTTAAAGTCAGCCACATGCATGGCAGTTGACACAGAGAGCCTCCTGCAAAAATTAATTCTGCTCTAGGCAATTCCTGAATTATCTTACACTTCTTCACCACTTTTAACTTTAGACTGCTTTGATCTTAGGCCCCCAGTTTTATACATCCAGTTTTAATCACTGGTTTTATTCTGGGTCTTAATGGCCACCCCCGTGTCCCCTCATTTTCCCTGACTTGGCTTCCCACAGGGTCTCAACTCTGTACTTTTCCCGGTGTAGGGATCTGCCAAAGGTATCCTACTCTTGTTTCTATCACCATTGTAAGAAGGAGGATTGACCACATTTCTTCAATATTAATGCTCTTTATCACAGTCTCTCTTCCTTTCTAGCTCTGGAAAGAGTTGCTGCTGTTGCTGTGTTTACTTTCTCCCTTTCCATTCACCCCTATGCCTGCTGTAGCCTTGCTTCTGCCTTCATCACTAGACCTCAGTTTTTTTTTCTGAAGATGACCAGTGACGAATCAAACTGTTGGTATCTTCAAAGTAGGTGCCTGAATGCTTAACTCATGTGACTATGTGCAGAATTGAACATTCACTTCTGAACAGACACACTTTTCTATGTTTTTTCTTCCTCATCTTCGTGAGGATCTTTTTCCTCTACTTCTTCCTGGGATTCTGTCTGGGATCACTTCTTTTCTAGCTCTACAAAGTAAAGCTAGAAGACCATGCTCATCCATTTCCATGATTACTGTCAACTATCACCCATATCCCCAAACCTCTCTCTTGAGTTCTTGAGTTAAATATCCTGTGAATACTAGTGAGCACCCCATACCCCCATTGTCACATCACATACTATGAAATGAAACTAATATTTTCTTTAAAATGTAACATTAAATCAGTGTAATCTATTTTTAAATAACATGGTATATACTAGGAATTCTATTCATTTCTGTTAATAAAAAATCTTAGATTTCTAATCTTAAAATCTTAGAAGTATATAAATTACTGAACCATATATAAAAAATAACATTAGCTGAGACACTTAGGTACGTACTATGTGCCAAGGATTGCTTTACATCCTCTGATATATAAAAATCACTGAATCCTTAGAACAACTTTATAAAGTACTACTATGATTATTTGCATTTTACTGATGAGGAATCTCAGGAACAGAATTGTAACAACTTTTCCAAGGTCACCTAGAAAGAAAGTAGAATAGGAGTTGAATCCACGCCCTCAATCAGGGTCTGAGTTTTTAATCATCTTCTGCTTCCTTTCAAGAAGGACTCTGAGAAACTTTAGGAAATTACTAATGAAACAATTAGAAAACATTATAAAGAAGATCCCATAGATGATTAGATGAAATGGCTCTTTGAAGATAAAGATAAGAAAAAATTCTGAAAACAGAAAATAATTGAAAATATGAGGAAAATCTAATACAAAGTAGGGAAACCTGAATGCTGTAACCAAGGTGCAAACCTTTGTATAGAAATTTGGGCTAGAGTTGAAGCACGGCCATCAATATGTTGTTTTTTTTCAGGAGACTGCTAATTGTGTTTATAGTGGAATTTGTGCACTATATATGTAACTAAAAGGCACTGATTATTTAAAAATCCAGTAAGATCTTTGTAAGTTCTGCTAAAGTGGCATATAGTATGTTGGGTGCAACTAGATTTGGTTGCATGTTTTTCATTAATCACTGGAGACTTTTATTTTGTCTTTTGTGAATTGCTCATTGAGTACATTGGCAATGCCCAGAAAGCTCTATAATATAAAATAGTAAACAAGTTTAAAAAGAAACTATAAATACTGGCAAATTTGGAAAGGGAATTCAAATGGATTTGGGTGAATGACGATCCTACTTTGCCCAGGACCTAGAAACTTCTCAGTCTCAGGCAGATTGAAATGGTTGGTCCCATCTAGATCTAACTCTGTGAATTACAAACCTTGCATTACAAAACTTTAGGCAAACCCCTAAATCCTCGGAATCCTACTTTCACCATTTGTGTAATGAGTCATCTCCCCTACCTAAAGGTGCTACACAGGCAGAGGAGTTGCTGAGTCACTGTAGGTGTGTGTGGCATTGAGACCGTGGTTCTGTGAGGTGTGGAGTGCCTGCATGCCTCCATGATATATATCACACTTAGAAGAATTAGTTGTGTAATGCCTGTGTTCCTCTTTTTTCTCTCCTTTATAGCTACAGTCGGTACCTTATGATTAGCTTGATATAATATAATAACCTTATGATATATTAGCTTGTGATTAATAAATGTGTTGTATCGTCAAAGGTGTGGACAAGAGTCCTTAGAATAGAAAGGTGGTCATAGTATAGATGTGCTTCTTTGCTCTACTGCCATCACCTCCACCCCGATATGTCATCTTTCTCTATTACTCCTCACCACATAAAAATGTCCTCTGCTGATGGGAGACAACTGGGAGGCTCTTTGGAGATTACAGGGTGGTGTAACAGAGCCAGTCTGTGGGTGGGAGGTAGTAATGGGGGCAGAGCCTAATAGACTCTGTGTGGAATATACTTATGCTAGCTGTGCTGCTTCTGAAGATGAAATATAATAACCACACATATTTTTACAGACTTTGAAAATGTTGGGTGATATTACGTTGTAGAGATGAAGGTGTCATTGTAAATATTTACCTTTCGAGCCTCCTCTTCCTTACTCTGCAACACCTTCTGAGTATTCTTAGTCAATAAGAGAGGGGGTGGTGCAGGAAGGTGATTGATTTCAGAAAGAAAGAAATGCCTTATTTTAAGTGACCATTAAAGCTAGGATTTGAATAATGTGTTTTAAAATTACAGGGTTGAGGCTATGCACTAATATATAAAGAGAATGATAGCAATAATTTTCACAGATGTCATATGAATGAACCAAAAAAATCAATGTAGCAAAAAAATTCAGTGACCTGAATATATTACTTATATTTATATTTGAAAACTGAGTACAATATAAATGTCTCTGTTGAGGCAGTATGAATAAGCATTTATGTAATCTTAAGTGACAGAATATTTAAGATTTTAAAGGCTTGTATTTGTGAGAATTTTCTTCACAGAAACTGTGCATACATACTATGGATTTTTTGGGCCAACTTCCTAGCTTAATATTCTTCTTCTTTGGCAATAGAAGCCTTAGCTAGGGTGCTTTGTAAATATTCACTGTCAATAAAATAAGAATATTGTGGAGAAAAGGATTTATATCATATACTGGAAAATTATATCAAGGAAACCCAGGCCACAGAGTCTAGATTGTGGAAAACAGATGTCAAACATAAGTATATTTGGTTGTAAGTAACAGAGTTAGCTTATGCAAAGGAAAAGATTTATTATAAGGATCTGAAGATATCTCCTGGAACTCAGGGACATAAAAGCAGCCAGGTTTCAGGAAATTCTGTCTCTGAAGCCTGCGCAATCCTCTCAGAAATAGCTGCTGCTAGTCACAAGAGAGCAGGAAAGAGTATAGATGACTCAGTGTGGCTCCTCCAGAGTTTCTAGGAAAACATTAGCTCTGACAAACAAACTGTAAGACCTCTGAATTTAAGTCCATCCTGAGTCTTCGTACATGAAACACATTAAAAACAAGACATTTACTTTCGCATTTTCTCAATTATGCTTCTTTATTTTCTCCAAAGAATATTTTGCTTAAAATAAAATTTTATTACGAGCACATGGTTTCTTATAGCAGACTGTCAAATCTTTAAATGCAATTCTTTTTTTTTTTTTTTTTGCACTATGACCTATTGTAGTAGGAAACTGTTCACACATTTCAATGAAAGCGCCTCACCCTCAGGATTTCTCAAATCCACATGGCCCAAAATAAAATGAGAAAGTGTAATTAAGTGGGAATTTCTGGTTGTATACAGAGCCAAAATAGTTAATTCAAAATAGTAAATTTCAGTCTAAATTGCTTGATTGATTTACCTTGTCTAAAGTAATCAAATTTATTTCTTACAGACAGAGTTTCTAGTGTTTGGTGAAAGCACTGCTTTTTTGGTTCTACCAAGTTCATACATTTCAAATAAAAAAATTATATGCCTCCTTAGAGATTCCTTCAGAATTCTTCCCTCTTAAAGCTGTTTCTTCAGGATTTTTTAGGGAAAGAGCTCTGACCAATTTGTGAATTTTCCTTATGAATCAGAAGAATTCGTGAATTCCATTTTATTCCTTCCTTCAACAAGTGTTTTTTGACAGCTTACTCTATTCCAGTTGCAGCTTGAGGGACTTAGAATTTATCGGTGAATAAAACAGAAAAGAAATATGGAGCTTACATTCTAATGAGGGAAGACACCTATCCATAATGAATGTAATACATTGTAAGTCATATATATTAGAAGGTGGCAAGTGCTGTGGAAAGGAAAATGGAGCAAGGAAAAGAGGGTTGGGAGTGTGTTGGGGAGAATTATAGCTTTCTTTTGAAAATGGAATGGTTCCTGGAGGGTTTATCCAGCAGGTGACATTTGGAGCAAAGTCTTGAAGAAGGTAATAAAGTTAGTGCTACTGAGGAAAGCAGTTTGCACGCTCACAGGACAGTGACTGCAAAGGTCCTGGCGTGTACATGGTCCGCAAGGAGGCCAGCCTAGCTGGAATGGAGTGAGCCAGCAGCGGGGCAGGAGTCAGGGAAGGAGGGGCTCGAAGTCAGTTTCTGTAGACCTCTTAGAATACTGGATCCACGTTCCCCCCAAATCCATAGGTTGAAGTCCTAAACTCTAGTACCTCAGAGTGTGACCTTCTTTGGAAGAAGGGTCAGTGCAGATATAATAAATTAAGATGAGGTCATATAGGAGTAAGGGAGTCCTTAGTGCAACATGACTAGTATCCTTATAAAAAGGGGAAATTTGGACCCAGACGCACATGTGGGAAGAATGCCATATGAGGATGAATTCAAAGACTAGAATGATGCTTCCACAAGTTAAGGGATGCCACTGAAGGCCGACAAACTACCATGAGCTAGGAGAGGTCATGGAACATTGTTGCGCCCTCACAACTCTTAGAGAGTGACATTCCTGCTGACTGACTCCGTGATCTTGGTCTTTTGGCCTCTAGAGCTGCAAGATAATACATTTCTGCTATTTAGCCCCCAGTTTGTGTGGTTCTTTGTTATGGTGGCGCTAGCAAACTACTCCATAGAAAATTGTAAGGACTTTGGCTTTTACTCTGGGTGAGGTGTGAGGTATTGCAGAGTTTTGAGCAAAGGCAGGACGTGATCTGATTTCCATTTTAAAAGGATAGTCCTGGATGCTCTGTGGGGACACACTGTCAAGGAGCAAAGGTGTAATACTGAAGTCGTATATACAGGCCAGCGGTGATGGTGGTCCTAACCAGAGCAGTAGCAGTGGATTAGTGAGAAGTGGAGATTATTGTGAAGGTAGAGGTGACAGATTTAGCTTCTGCCTAGAAGTCTCATAGAACAAACATCAGAGAGGATTTTCTGATGGACTGGATGTGGAGGATGAGAGAAAGGGAAGTGTCAGGGATGACTGTAAGGTGTTGGAATTGAAATACTTGAAATGTAGTAAGTACTTTCCCATTCACTGAAATGGGAAAGGCTGTGGTTGGAGGGTTTTGTTTGGTTTTAGTGGGAGGAGGTCAGAGTTTCAGTTTTGGACATGTAAAGTGTGAGCTCTCTAATGGCAATCCGGTGAAAGTAGGATCAAGGAGCAGCACAGAATGTATTCATGTCTCTCTAATGGCGCTGAAAGATGCTAACAGAGATAAAATCCATCAAAATGCAAGGAAGTAGAATGCAGAGATCTAATGCGGATTAATTTAACCACAGGTATTTAGTGGGCTAGATGGATAAAATAACAGTAAGGACTTAGGTACATATAAAGATGCAGTAATGCTGCAAGATACATTTTAATTAGAAGTTTCACAAAAACACTTCTTTCTCAAGGCCTATCTGCTCCTTTCCATAACATGCATTATTCATGCTGTATGTTTATCGAAATGGGTTGAAGGAGCCCAGTGAGAGGAACCAGTCCTGAGAAGTATGACTGCAATGCTCTTTCTTTGCCATGACAGATGACTTTTCCTAATGCAGTACCTCTTCAGCTTTCTGTATATTTAGTGTTGCGGGCTGGCTTACATCTCTGTTCAGCTACAATTAATTATGCTGAAATTCTTATTTAATGTTCCCTCCCTTCTGAAAAAATCAATATCCACAACCATTAGTCTCCAAGTTATTTTCATGAAGCATTTTAGAGTCCATTAGAATGCAAATGAAAAGAAGTGATCTTAGGCCTGATATTTTCAGAATTAAGGGGGTTTTTAAAAGTTGTTTATTTTGAACTTTTAGAAGCAGTAACATTCGAGGCAAACTCCAAGAGCCAGCAGAACTTTTATTGGGTATTTTGAGAGCTGTTTTCTTGTGGGTGTTGGTGGAGGCAGCAGTTGGGAGGTGGCTGGTGGTCTGCTGAGTCTTTTCCATGGCAAGCAGCCAGCTGGGGCGGAGGCTGCAGGGTGTGGGTGTGTGGGGAAGCTTCAAGGGGAGGGAGGTGTGAGGAACAAGTGGAGATGGTAGAAAATGTTCTAGAAGGCAGGAGAGGCAGGCGAGGAGGGGGGAAGCAAAGGCTGAAGGAGAGCCTCTTGCATAGTTAATGGTCGTATAAGAGTATGGTTGACTTTTGCTGTTTCTTTCTTTCTCCTTTTCTCTCTTTTTCTAAAAAAAAAAAAAGGAGTATGGTTGAGATTCCATTTGGTTCGTTGGCTTAAAAATGATAGGAGGAAGATTATTTCATGATTAAGATGAATGCAACAATCATTGTTTTAATACGTCTTGGGTACTAGGCACAGTATAAGGCCCTTATGAGATATGAACACCCTCATCAGAGCATTTTGAAATAAGTCTCCTCGTGCTACCGATTTCATGAAATTTGGGTACCCAGACTCCTCCCATTTTTGCTTGCACCTAGCACACCTAAAAGAAGTTTGAAATACAGTGGACAGATACAATTAGCATAGTTATCTGATTGAATTTAGCAACTGCCTGTAAGTCTCTTAGAACAAACAGCTAGAAAGAAGCAAAAGAAATAATACAGACTGGAATCCTGTGACCTAGGCAATTTTTGTTTCTATCTAAAACAAAAATGTTCCCAAAGCCCTGAAATCTCACCATGATTTTGTATCTCTCTGAAATAAAAAATTCTTTTGCTTCATCTATAGTTCTCAAGGGGTAGAGGGGAGTGTTTTCTCAGCTGGCCATCTCCAGATCACAGTTGTAGAACTAAAACTCATTTCTATTCTTTTCAGAAGCAGGAGGTGACTTTTTTACGTGAGGCATAGCCTCAATTGCCACCTGGATTGCTGAGACATTCTAAAATCTTTCTAGTGAAAGAAAATTTTTAACTCTTCCAGTGAAGGACAGAGAGAGACTAACTCTTTTTGTCTGTGCCACATTAACTTTTCTTTCAAATGCCATTTTTTTTCCTCTTGTGTTCTGTTCATTTTACCTTTCTTGGACAGAAATAGTTGAATTCTTCCTTAAGAACCTCCCTTCATAGGCAGAGCTTGAGCTCCTTACCTCTTCTATGGTAAATCCTTGTCATCTCATTGACTTCTTATGGATACCCTATAAAGTACATGAGATTAGCTGGGTGTCACAGATAAGGAAACTGCTGTTCAGAGATGTAATTTGGCCAGGGTGATGCAGTAAGTGATTAATTAGCTGGTTTGAAGCCAAGTCATCCATATCCCAATTCCCAGATCTCAGGTTTCTCCATTGCATTGTAGAACTTGGCTGAGCAGACAAGGATGGGGGCGGGCATTTTAAGCAGAGGAAATTCATGTAATTAGGTGGAAGTGCCCAGAAAATCTGGGGAACTATCCTGGTTCAGAGAGTCAAAGATGCACTGGGAAGCAGTAAAGTAAACAAGCAAGTTGATCAGTCAGTCGTGGGATGAAGCTGGAGGTTTTTATGTTAATGATATGGATACATAAATAGATATCCCAGTAACGCTCAGAACCATTGCTGGAGCATGCAGTTGCCTCACATGGTGTGATTTCAGGGCTTTGGGAAAATATTTCTGCCCCCCTGCCCTCCAAAATCTTTTATAGACCTCTTCCTGATGCAGAATTTCTGGCCTTAAAAATTAGCTTTTTTGAACTAAATATTAAATTAACACATTAAATATTCTCAACTACTCACACCTTTTTCACTCATTCATTCATTCATCCACTCATTCCTTCACAATGTATGTTTCACTCAATCATTCTATTGGGTAGAAAGTTATAAAAAGTGAGTCATAACAGTTCCTGACCTCAAGATTTGTTTTTAGTTGTGGAAGGACACCATGAAATGCACTGAAATAAAAGTTTTGATAGTTGATTGTTCAGGAACTGTGGCCACAAGAACTCAATAAATAGTTGTTGAATTACAGAATGTATTCTTGATGATAAAAAAAAATCAAGCTCCTTTAAAGGATAAAAAATTTACTAGGTGATATGGGCAGGCCTAAGGTGAGAGGACTGCAAGAAGAGAGAGCCACATGTGCAGAAGCTCAGAAAAGAACCACGTTTCAGGAATAAAGCGTGAAGGGAGTGTATGCAGGGGAATGTTAGGCTGGGTTTGAGGATCAGGAGTGACAGATGAAGACAGTTCAGCAAGAGAAAGAACATCAACACTCATGTTTTTCTTTCTTTTTTTTTAAAGAACATGTTAAGGATTTTGCTTTTATCTTGAATACAATGGGGATTACTGATGGATTTTAAACTGGAGGATAATGTAGTAAAGATTTGTGATTTAGAAGGAGGCAGTGCAGAAAATATTTGAGAGGTGGTTGAATCTGTAGGCAAGGAGATCTAAGCAAGAGTTGATGAGGATCTCAGGAATGGACGCATCCATTAGTGTGTAAGGAAGGAGAATATATATGTGTATATAAAGGAAAGAGAATATATATATCTATACAGTATGGTATATGCTTGGGTCAAACATATGTATATATTGTGATATATACACATATGTTTGACCCAATCATATAATGTAATCATAAATATATGTGACATTGGGGTAGAAATGTAAAGGGTGTGGTTGGCTATTGGACTGCTGCCTTGTCACGAATTAAGAAATACAGAAAGTATAACAAATTGTTCTTCTCTCACATCTTCTTATTTCTGGGAGCAGGGACAAATGAGAGCGTTAATTCAATTTGGGATTGAAGCACTAATGGGACATTCACAGTGGAGATGAGCATAGGTGATTGACTGTGGGGTGTTCACTAAGGATTGAAGCCCATCCTGTGGGGCCACATGGGGATGACCGGGTATCTGTTCTCCCTTGTGTGCACACATACTTCTCTGCATCCCTGCATGATGTCTATAAGTCAGGAGAGAACTCTGTGCTGGGAGGTACATATTTCAGTGTAGAGTTGAAACCATAAATCAGGATAAGGTTGGGGAGAAGGCACAGCTGGAAAGGATGTCCACAGAGAGAGCTGAAGGAGGCAGTGGTGTGGGTGGGTCTCAAGAACTTGAAAAAAAGGAACATGAGCTGGCTTCAAATGCAAAAACCATCTTTTTGGAGATGTAAACTTCAAATGCAAAAACCATCTTTTAACTCAAACAGATGGCTCCCAGGCCTGAGGACAGGCTTTATTTCTAACCTGATTAAATTTCTTAATTTATTTAAGGAAATAATATGTGCTTATCCAGCTGGGGATTTTTGAGTCACAGAGACAGAGGAAAAAGGGAGTAGGGTGAGTGCTTGTCAGTGCTCATGGGACATAGGAGGGTCTTACTAAAGAACTTCACACATCCCCCATCCATTTGCAAGTCCACGTTCATCCTGGGACAGCACTCATAGGCTGTCTCAGCCTTTGACTTGCCATTCATCTGATTGCATGCTCACTGGGAAAACTTCTGATGAGTGCTAGGATTTCCACAGGTATGTGGCTCCCTGGAGTAAATGTCCTATGATACGAGATTTGGGTGTTCAGGTCCCTAGGACAGTTAAAAGTCAACATTCTATTAAAAATCATCATCTCTGTTAAAAATTAACATTCTGCTCTTGCACATCGGTTTTGTGACTCTGCTAAGTGCAAATGTACCTAGTTAGTTTCCTATAGCCACAGTAACAAATTACTACAAATTTGGTGGCTTAACACAAGAAAACTTATTATCTCACAGTTCTGGAGGCCACGGTCCAAATAAACTGAGTGGAAACCAAGATGTTGGCAGTACCATGTTCTCTCCAGAGGCAATATGGGAGGATCTATTTCTTGACTCTTCCAGCTTCTGGTGACTGAAAGCATTCCTTGGCTTGTGGCTGCATCAAGCCTGCTTACATGATCATACTGCCTTTTCTGTATGTATGTGTGTGTTTTTGTGTGAAATATACCTACCTCATCCTTTAACTTAGAGGGACTCTTGTGATGACTTTAAGGGTCCACCCAGATAATTCAGGACAGTAAGTCTTTAAGTTAATGATATATGTAAAAACACTGTTTTTCCCTAAATGAGGTAACATTTACAGTTTCTAAGGATAAGGACTCAATATGTTTGGGGCCACTATTTAGCTCACTACATCATGTTTGTAAATTTGACCCCCCAGCAAGGTATCCACTTACAGTGGGATGACAAAATCAGGCTTCTAAATGAGAACTGCCTGCAGTGAATTCCCTAAGGATTGAAGGCCACCCTATTGGGCCCTGTGAGCAACAACCTGATAGCTTCTCTAACTCATGTGCTCACTCACACACCTCTCTGTGTCATTGCATGGCACTGTTCCATATTTTCTTCCTTTTGAATTTCTACAGGAAACACCTTCCTTGGAGAACAAATGGTGGGTTAGAAAATAACAAGTAATTGAATGGAAATAGAATGCAACATATCAGCAAAATGTGGCTGAAGATAGGCTACAAAGACAGCTAAGGGCTTGATAATGGAAGATGTGAGACCTTAGATCAAATAAATTTTAGAAACTCCCCACCCCCACAAAAAATCGGGTCTCACTCAAGGTTGTGTTGGTGGTTCCGCCTTGATAAGAAGTATAATTATAGCTTATATTTACCAAGCCCTACTTGCTAGATGTTGCCCTAAGCATTTATGTGCCTTCATTTATCTGATCATTGCAACTATCCTTTATATCAGATAATGGTATTATTTTACATTGGGGAAAACAGAGGCACAGAGGCTTGAAGTAACTTACCCAAGGTCACTTAGCTTGGAAATGGTAGATTTGTAATATGAACTGAAGGAATCTGGTCTTAAAACTGATGCCCTTGACTTTAGTGCCACCATCTATAACCTAGTTTTTGTTCCTATGTACACTTATTTACTTTTTCCTTTTTCCTTGATTTCCTTCTAGCTTACAGCTCTTCAAAGCTAAAAGTCATGTGTCCTTAGTGCCAGCAGCCACAGCAGCCCCACCTATGCAATGATGTGCACTTTGTGCCATCTGCATGGCTGTTTGATGCTCTTTTTGGTTGTATTTGTCACAAGGCTGCTGTCAGAGAGTAACCTGAGTGTCACTAAAGAGAAATCTGGGGTTAATAAAAGAAAGCATTACAAACAACAGAGCAGCTTCCCTATAGCAAGTAACAGCCTTTACGAGGTGTTCAGTCAGGTATTAGTATACAGCGTCAGGATCGATAAAAGAGGCATCTTAACTGAAGGCAGGCCTCCATAGGCCTATTTTACACCCGAATTTCAAAACATGAGTGAAAGTTGACCATCTTAGCTAGAAATAAAGGGAAGAATTGCTGGTTTCATTTTAATGTTATCTATACTTAAATATTTTCTTTAAAAGAATATTCAAAAAATGTTGACGTATGGAAGCAAAGTTCTTCTAAGGTGCTTCTGTGTAGAAGGATTTAGAGGAATCCAGCAGAAAGAAAGAGATGTTAAAAATTAGGATAAGTAGGCAATTTGGGTAAATAGAGTTATATTTCATTTCCCTGAACGGTACAATGGAGTTGCAACCACAGCAAAATGGTTCACAAGTTTATAGAAATACTCTAGTGAACAGAAATAAACACACTGCCTATATGATCTTTGTTCTACAGTTGAAGTTATAGGAAAATGTGAGAGAATGTTTGGTGATTTTGGTCTTTAAAACCGACAAACACTCTGCTCATGAAAATCTTGTTTATCTTCATAGCTGCAGAGTTTATTCATACAGTAATATCAAACATAATTTTGAAGTCAATGGAAGGAATAATAGCACAATTTCAATCAAAGGGAAAAGAGGATCCCAGTGTTGGTAGATTCTATGTTCTATTCCATGTGGTCAACCAAGGATAGGAGCAGAAGGCAGTAAGACTCTTGCCAGCTTCTCAGGCTCCGTGCTTTGAGAGGCCATCAGATGGTGGCAGTACATATCAGAAGGACCTCTCTTCTGGGAGCTGTGGCCCATTTAAACCTGCAGAACCTAGCACATTTGACCAATTTCATCATCCTCCTGACATTACCTCCTGGCATCATGGGCAAAGGTTCTGCCCCCTTCCTGCAGGAATCAAAGAAGAAAACTTGCTCTCTGTCTCTGTCTCTGTCTTTGTCTTTGTCTTTCTGTCTCTCTCTTTCTGTCATACACACACACTGAGCTGCTCTCAACCATAGTAGAGTCTCAGATCTATATTCCCACTCACCCAGCTTCCAAAATCATAACAATACAAATGACTAGAGAGTTAATATCAAGGACATTTTTCTGTTTAGAAGTCTTTATTCAGCATTTCATGATCTTTACGAAATTCCAGACATTGCCAGCTACTACAAACTTCCATGTGTCTGCTATTATATCTTAAGCCTATTTGTCCTAAGAATCCCAGTTTATATGTATTTTATAAAACTGACAATGAAAAAATGCCACCTTTTTTTGGGTGTTTTGCCTTTTTACACAGCTTTGAGTATAATAAACATGTAGTTTATTATACCAATTTCAAATGTTTTGACAGATACATTGAGATTAGCAAATCATCACTATAATCAAGAAAATGCCTCATGATCAACTCTCCTACCCACCTCCATCCAGTGGCATGAAGCGATCTGCTTTCTGCCACTCTGGATTATCTTACATTGTCTAGAATTTGTATAAATAGAATTATGCACTATGCATTCTTTTTTGGGAGTGGCAGGTCTGGCTTTTGTTTTGCTCAGACATTCTAGGAAGAATGTAATATTATCTTACTGTGGTTTTTATTTGAATTTTCCTAATGGCTAAAGACAATGAGCCTCTACTTTTTTTGTCATTGATATATTAATATATTCTTGAGTGAATTGTCTTTGCAAATCACTTGTCTATTTTGCAATTGGGTTGTCTATTATTACAGAATTTTGAAAGTTCTCTTTATTTTCTGAATACAAGTCCTTTGACAAATGTGTGATTACAAATATTTTCTCTCAGTATGTAGTTTATCTTTTCATCCTCTGAACAGTCTTGAAAAGAACAGAGGTTTTAAATTTTTATAAAATCCAGTTTTTCAATTTTTTCATTTAAATAGTGTGCTTTTGGTGTTTTATCTAAGAAATCTTTGCCTAAGCCATGTAAAAAAAATTCTCTTATGTTTTCTTCTAAAAGTTTTATAATTTTAGATCTGGAGTCTGTGGTTCATTTTGCGTTGGTTTTAGTATACATAGAAGATAAGGATTGATTTTTTCCCTTTATTCTCCTTAACTTTAAGCCCAGAGTCATTTACTAGCCTCAAGTCACAAGGGAAACCAACACACTTCTTGCACCTCTCTCTAGTGTTAGCACACGTGAAGACTCTTTCTGATACTTGTCTTCTGTTCACTGCAATCATTTTAACCGGATATTTGACCTGAAATTAACCTAGCTTTTGTTCCTAGGAAGGAAGATTAGCCAAGCCTATATTTCAAAAGACATTACATTAAATAATGTACAAATCTGCCTGCGAGCATTTACTAATTGGGATAAACATTGAAAGCAAGTTCAGAGTAATAGCATAAGCAAAGTGTCATCTCTGGTTAAGCCTGCCCAAAGGGACCCTGTTGGGTGCATCACCTTCATAGACGGAGTCTCCCACAGCACCTATCTGTACTGCTGTCCTCCTTCTGGCCAAACTTCATATACCTCCCTGCCCCTGCCCAGCCCCTGATTCTGATGGTCAGTTGTCTACGCCAACTCCATCATTTCATCTTCTGGACAGCAGGATTACCACTTGGGCCAATGAACCCATGGATGGGTCACTATACTGACTCTCTCATTTGGCAAGCCCTATACCTCTGCTCCTGCCCAGTGGGCATCTCAGGCAGCTGCTGCTGGATGCAGCTCAGATTTGATGTCCTAATAAAATTTACATTTAGCCAAAGATTACTGAAAATCGGAATATGAGAAGACAGGCGAATTTGTGTGCAAGTGGCTAAAAACCATCTTCCAGGACTTGAAAATAGGAACGCAACAACCACTCCAAATAATATGTTTGTGTGTGTGTGTGTGAGACAGAGAGAGAGAGAGAGAGAGAGAGAGAGAGAGACTGTGTGTATAAGAGAGAGTGTGCTTCTATAACATATTGGGACTCAGGCCAATGCTAAGATAAGTCCATAGAACACATAAAGCTTGAATTCCTGGTAGACTTATTATCATGAAGATCCATAAAACTTTAGGAACCTTTTTTTTACCTGCATATATGCTAAGCATTGCCTCTCCTTTCTTTGCTTTCCTTACTTTCCCTGGGCTGACACTGCACATCTGTTCCTTTCCTCAGTTGGGAATTGCAATCTCCCAGCTTCTCCTCAGGGAAGAGAAATAGCTTTGATATTATCACTGGCCCATAGAAATCAGCAAGAGATTTTCTGTGGCTGTTAACAGATGGCTGAAGCCAACTTCCAGTTTGAATTACAGTAAGGGTATCAGGCACCGCTCTTGAGGAAGTGTTAAAACTAACTTCCAGTATTTTATGTTTTCAAATTGGCAGTCATCAAAACTTTATGACTTGACCCACAGGAATTGGCAAGGGCTGGCCTGTTGTGCATATATGCTATGAAGCCAGCCTTCTTCCTGCAATTATTATTGCTACAGAAGCAATGATCAGAAATTAGGAGTGAGGTTGTTTGTGGAGGTAAGAGAAATATTGGCCACATGTGTATGTGTATGTGTATGTGTATGTGTATGTGTATGTGTATGTGTATGTGCTGGTAACAGAGGCACAAGGAAAAAGGAAAACCACCATCCAAAAATACCCACCCAGCATCCTGAAATACTTATGGATGCTTTCTTTTGTATTAGGCATGTTTCTCTATTAAAGCACAAGTGTCCCTGTAGCACAATATATTAAGTATAAAACCATTTATTAGATCCTTTCCTTGGGGACAAATGATGGAGAGAAATATCTTTAGTTTGTAGGTCAAGTTATAAGAATGGTTTACATTTTTAGCACATGTTGGCAATATAAAACTTTTTGCATACATTACCTCATTTGCTCCTCAGCACAATTATTTATGACATGTAGGCAGGAATTATTATTTCTGTTTTACAGATGAGTGGTTGAGTTTAGAGATGTTAAGTGATTTTGCCCAAATTATAGTGAATAAAGGACACAGCCAAGATTCAAATATAGGTTCTCTTGACCTCAGAGCCTTTGTTTTATCTATTTCACGCAGCTGAAAATTTGTGTTGGGGCAAGAAAGAAGTCTAGAGTAAAGATAAGTATATGAGGACCCCACAGAGGCCAGGGAAAGGTGATGAGTAACAGTGTTTTAGATCACCAGGAGCCTATTAGAAGTCAGTGTGGTTAAAATAAAGAACCAGGGACCCAGACTCTTGAGACATCATGGGCATACCTCCAATGTTTTGGCCATACATCACTGACAAGCAGGGTTTGGGTTTTGTTTGGATGACAAGTGCAAGGTGACCATTCTCCCAAGGCAGTCCTTCTCTGAGTTGCTTAATATACAGCAAATATAATGCCTGGTGACAGGGACTCCCAGGATGATTTTCTGATTTGGCTTTGAGATAGCTGCTTTGTTGGCAGTACTGCAATGTCTTATATAAATAAAAAGATGCCATTTACTTGAGTTTTCATCGAGAAACCCTTCTGGTTATACAGAATCCTCACCAGATGTAGAATATCTCTTTACCCTTTATCCTGTCTCCTCTCTCAAAAACTAACCTAATTTACTGTCTATGAACTGGATATTGAAGACAATGCTAACACTTTTATATGGCACATATTGTGTATGGAAAGCAGTGGAAAAGAATTGGAACCTGAAAATGCAGGAGAGCAAAGCACTGCCTTTGTTTATTTTCTGTAAGGTCTCCCTATTCCTCTTACTGGTAGAAAGTTCAAAACTTTCATTCTTGGATTCCTTGCCCTTGGGGTGGAAGACCTAGGGTACCTAGGCTGTATCTGTCCAAAGCACTAGAGGAGTGCCTCTGGGCAGAGGCATCATTCTACCTTGGGACACCCTCTATCCTGGACTACATGGACACTTCCTGTCTCTAGATGCTGTGGTTTCTAGATCTGTGGGGTTCAAGAATCTCTGGCAAGGCTGGCACCAGGAGGTGGACCACAGTATTATGGCTTTTGGGGTTTTGTCACTCCCCTAGTGGGGAAGTTTCCAAATAGTAGAAAACCCTTCCTTCTCAGAACTTTACAGAGGTCTGTCTCTTTCCCAGGCTAAAAGAACCTTTCCTCCCATCCTTGCTGTTTGTCAAAGGCACATTCACTCTGTTCCCCTTTAGGGAACGATGACATTTTATTCAAACCTTCCTGAGGCAAGAAAATGAAATGAATGGGGAGGGAAGTTTACAGGAAGGAAAAGCACAATTTAACAGTGCAATAAATCATTCTGCTGTAATGATATCATGTCTGCAAATTGAGATTTTTCCCTCTTAGAGAATTTTTGAAAATTCCACAGAAGAAAATTGAGTGAAATTGTTCTTTTTCTACATAAACAGCACAAGTGTGCATATGTGTATACACATACAGATATACATGTACAATGTATGTGTGTATGTATGTTATATATACATATCTTGTACATATACTTCCATATATGTGTATATATATATACATATATGCACACATATATGGAAGTATATGTACAAGGTAGATATGTAAGTATATGTACAAGATAAAAAGCATATGTACAAGGTATGTATATGTACAAATGTTATATATACATATATAAGTATATAATTTGCCTGTGTTAACCCAGTTTTACTTCCTAACCTTTTTTATTTCTTTTAATCTTATACATAAAACATGTTTTGAAATATGCATATTCATACCTATTATCTCTGTTTCTGTGAGTTCAACTTCTTTATACATATACAAGTGTATCTACAACATATGTATATATACATAGCTTGTATATATACTTGTATATATGTTGTAGATACACTTGTATATCTACCTTGTACATACACTTGTGTGTGTGTATATATACATAATGTATATATACTACACACACAGATATATGTAGCTGTTAATGTGTGTGTGTATATGTGTGTGTCCTTTATTGGATCATAAATCTCTACCAAATTATTAAAATTTATTTTGTCTTTTGTTCTTTTCAAAATCTTAATCCTTTTATTTGTGCTTATTTTTAATTTACAAAGATTGAATATATTTATCACATACAACATAATGTTTTGAAATATGCATACATTGTGGAATGGTCACATCAAGCTATTTACCATATGCATAACCTCATATACTTACCATTTTGTTTGTGTGTGGTGAGAAGACTTAAAACCTACTCCCTTAGCAGTTTTCAAGTGTACAATTCACTGTATTTCAAGTGTACAATTGACTGTATTAACTGCAGTCACCATGCAGTAGAGCTCTTGAACTTATTTCTCCTGTCCAACGAAAATTTTCTATCTTTTGACCGTCTTCCAGTGCTCTTACCTACCCATGGCAACATCTATTGTACCTTCTGCTTCTGTGAGTTCAACTTCTTTAGATTCCACATATGAGAAATTGTGGTATTTACTGTTCTGTAGCTGACTTGTTTCACTTAACATAATGTTCTCCAGGTTCATTCATGCTGTTACAAATGACTTTGCCTTTTGAATATAATTCTGAATTCTATTATATGTAAAGAAATAATAATACTTGGGAACATCATTAATTCTGTCTGCCACCTTAACTTTCTTTCATCCATTCCAGTTTTCTTTTAAATTTTGACCAGTTACAAGTTTTGTTTTTATGTCTGTACGTGTGTATTTATTATAAAATTTTTGTCCATATACAAATTGCCTTTGACAGAAATCTCAGCCAGTAACATTTGGTGCCTCCCTCAATGGGGGTTACTACGCTGGGTGGTTGGAGGCATGTGATGTGCAGGCCATGATTCTGGTCTAGGAGAGCTGTCCATCAATTGTGATCAATGAGATAGACTCCTGAGAACTCAGATGGAAAAATAAGTACTACTGGCAGGAAAAAGTGAAAGCCAGGGTAAGCATTGAAAGAAATAAAAAGGTCTGGAAGTAAAACTGGGTTGACACAGGCAAATTTGATAAGTAATGGGGAGTGGAGTTGCATTTTGTGTACCAGGGAACTTGAAGACCCCAGAAAATATGTCCTTGGAAATCCAAGAGTCTGTCGTGAAGCCTTTGATTAACTAACAGTTGAGAGCGTTTTATTCAAACCTGCTTTTCTCAAAGAAATACAAGAAGGCTGATTCAGCTGCTGGAGTCTTTGGTATCAGAGAAGTAGAATTTCCCCTCAGAAAGGGCAAGAAGCACTTCGCTATGAGGGAGAAAATATTAATTTCATATTCAGGGACCTGAGGAAGCCAGTGCTTTGGGAAGATGGGGTCAAAGGAGTAAAGGGAACAATAGGAAAGGAGACCTCAAGTCGCAGCTGGAAGGAACCTCAGATTGTCTGCCTGGTCCTCTGACTTCATAGATCAGGAACTGGGCCCTAAGAGGGGAAGTGATGTATCCAAGGCCACATGGTTTGTTAGCAGTGAGCCAGGATCAAAACCCAAGTGAAAAAAATACCTCTCCTACTCCTTTTGAAAAATGTTTTCAATAGGGATTCCTGGCTTTTGTCTTAAGGATGGTGAAGTCATTTCTTGGATTGTGGGGTGGAAAAACCTTACTACTTATTCAAGTGACAGGACGTAAGGACTCGAGTTTTGTGGTAGTTCATTATACTTGAAAAGTAACAGCAATCAATCATTACCTAGATTAAGTGACTCCCAGGAAAAAGGAAAAAAATTAAATGAGCAAGCAGGATTGTGCTTAATTCATGCCATAGTTTCAAAACCTTTCTCTGTGTTTTCTGAAATTTCTTAATGTTGCCTCATACATTTTTCTAGCTTTGGAGGAAAGCCAAGGCTTTTTTCTAAAGATTGATTCTCCGTCAGTAAGACTTCATTAAACCATATATTGAATTGCATTCCTGAATCCTCTCAGTTCAACTTTAACTACTTAAAGTTATAGTTCCCCTTTTAAAATCCAGTTCTTTTTAAAAAATATTCTTCTGAACTCTGACACTGCTGCTTAGGGCAAGCTTGATTCTAAATGACTAGACCCTGGTAAACACTTTTACTTTCTTTTGAGGGTGTGAATATAGCAGTTAAATTATTGGGAAATTACTGTCAAGAAGGTCAAGTATTTAAAGAAAATGAAATAGCAGGATTTTAACATGAAAATATGTACTTTATGATATGCATTAAAATTCACTGGTAATCATCTGTCAACTTGGTAGATTTTACTATTCACAAAAATTGTCTGTGCTTCATAAATTAATAGAAGCCAATGGCCTTTTCCAGTAGTATAGCAGTTGCAATTTTCTGCATATTATGAGACTGTTCTGGCTCTGCAGAAACAAAAAAGAATTAATGGGATCAAAGCAATACTAGCAAATGTAGAGTTATTCTGATATAATTTCCAAAATTTAGCAATCCTGAAATCTTTGGATTTCTTTAAATCAACACAGAGCTCTTGGGGTATTTTAATGCATTCTCTCAGCCAGATCCCCTAGTGTGGCTTTGAAGCTATAAAGGTTCTGGGAGAACAAAACTGAGAAGAGTCCAATAATTTCAATGCATGTGTAAGAGAGCTACTCCTCAAAATTAAAAGGTACCTTAACAAAAATTTTCTTGGCCTGGGGATCAGAAGTTCCCCCAACTAGCTGTGCAGCATGGATGAACCTGCTGCTAAATCTTTCTGTACCTTAATTCCCGCACTCGTGAGATAGCAAGAATGAAAGAACTTTCTTCATATGGTTGTTGGCATTGGATGAGCTAAGGTAGGATGGGTAAAATACTTGGAATAGGCAGGAGAAAAATCAGTGCTGAACGGACCTTATCACTACGTAGGATGATATAGAGCAACACCCTTCCTTCCTTAGGAATGCAGTTTCAGCATCTCTAGCTGAGAATACAGCCAATTTCTCAAGTGCCTACTGGTGTAAAATTAATTTAGTGGTAGTGGCTGGCATTTCTTATTTAAACAAATTGGAACAGAATAGAGTAGAAAATACCAGAGAATGTTATATATTCTAAGTATTTTTTAGTGCTACTTTTCAGTACTACTTACATAGATATATTTTAGGAATAATAGATTGAAATGAAAAAGTAATTTTTCTTCTAATCATGCTCACAATTTTGAAGTCACTGGATTATATGGTACCCAAAGATTCCTATTCTCTTTACTGGTCTACAGTTCTGTTAAAAAGCGGAAGTTTTGCACAGTAGAGGGCCCTGGAGACAAAACCAGGAGACTCTACTGGACCTGGTCCTTCCTTGTTGAAATAATTTCTCTGTACCTGAGTTTTCTCCTGTGTAAAATGTGGATAACAGTACCTGGCCCCGTGTAGTGGCTCACACCTGTAATCCTGGCACTTTGGGAGGCTGAGGCAGGTGGATCACTTGAGGTGAGGAGTTCAAGAGCAGCCTGGCCAACATGGTGAAACCCCATCTCTACTAAAAATACAAAAAAGTAGCGGGCATGGTGGTAGGCACCTATACTTCCATCTACTCTGGAGGCTGAGGCAGAAGAATCACTTGAACCCGGGAGGTAGAGGTTGTAGTGAGCCAAGATCACACCACTGCACTTCAGCCTAGGCAACAAGAATAAAACTTCATCTCAAAAAAGAAAACAAAAGTACTTGTCTGCCATAGGCCTGCCACAGAACTAGATGAGGTAATGTATGTAAACTATGTATTATTTTGAAATACAAATTTTTAGCATGATTTTATTCATTCTGCAATTCTCAGCACAGAAATTGTTTTGCTTAATAATGCTCATTCCTGCATTACCTTATTTTCTCCCTCTGTCTTTCATCTGTCCCCCTGCCTGAAACACTGTTGCCACTTTTACTCATTTTATTCCTCCTTTGAGACTTAACTCAGATACCATCTCTCCCATGTCACCCCGAGTATCTATATCTCTTTTCACTTACACACTTTAAAATAAAATCTGTGAATGTGCCTGACACTGTCATTAGACCATCATACTTCCCAACTTTGTATAGACTTTTTAAATGCCCAAACATTGTGGAGCATCTGAACCTACTAGGCACTCTAAAATATTGGCTAAGCTGAACTAAACCAGTCTCCTGCTTTCACATCTGTTTCTTTCTCCATCTTCACTGTTGTTCTCCTATACCCCCTTTCAATATATTCACTTATCTTTCCTACCTCCTATCCCATTTCTGCCATGTATATGGTATAAATAATAGCTAATTGAGCAGCAACAGTGAGACCTCTTGATCTTAAAATTGCAGCATCTCCAGGGGAGGCTATTATAAAAGTGGATTCAGAAAGGGAAAGCTGTAATTGTAGAAGCAGTATAATGACCAGAAGAGAAAGGTGATAATGTTAAGTTACTCATATGTTGTGACATTTAGCTAGGCAGCAATACATGAGTGTACAGAGGTAGGAGAACCAGGGGGGAAACTTGAGGCCAAAGGTGATTAGCAGAAGGGACCGACTGGTCCAGCCCGCTGAGCCTTTCCCTCATCTGCCCATTGCCCTGGGCAGGGACAAGATTACTGGGATCACCATGGTACCTAGTTATGCTCCTTCCTCTGCACTCTAGAACGGGAGGTCCCGGCAGCTTGATGACCCTCTGTCATTATCCAATCATCTTGACCCGAAAACTTCCAATTCTCAATCCCACATGTAAATAATTCACCAAACCAATTTTCAGGAGGCCATGATACTGTAACAAGAAATCAATAAAGCCTGGGCACAACAACAGACACTTTTTCAAACTCTGAGTCCGATCAGATAGTTACATCAGTCTTCTGGCTGTTGAATGTTTTTCCGCCTGTCACTGCCAAGCTGCTGGGTTGAGTCATCGGGAAACGGGTAACAGTCACCTTCGCACTGCTATTAGCAGATTTCTTTGAGAGAACAGGTTAGGAAAACATCTGGTTTGTCTCTCTTGCATTTATCTGTTTATTCATGCATGGAGATTTGTTCCAGGAGTAACTGAAGCATATAATTCTCAGGGTTCGAATAAATTGAAAATTGCTCCTGCTGAGATTTTGACAAGTTATTTTCCTGCTGGGGTTTACTCCAGACTTTCCCATCTTTCCCAGAATATTTAAAATGGCTTCCACTGTGTCAGATACACTGTAAATAATTTTCAATGTTATAATATCAAGGTAGGCTCCACATGCTTTTAAAAGCTCCAGGCCACCCAGTTTGCTAGTTAGTATATATTACCAATTACAATACTTTGTCTGCCAATGCTTCTAAAAGCTGTGATAATAATGGTCCCATGGAGAGCCTTTCCTCTTAAATGAACCTTCACTTGCCTTACAGATGACATAAGCCGAGAGGAAATGCCTTGCTGTCATTCAATTGGAGTTACATCTGAGCTCTTTCCCCGTGCAGGTTACAAAGCATTTTCACATGTGTTGTCTTGTTTAACCCTCACAACATAATGAGACATCCTTGTAAGTGTATTATTGTCCCCGTTGTACAAAAGAATAAACGGCATACCCAAGCGGTGGATGTAGAAAGAGGCAAGGACAATGCTCAGGTCATCTGGCCTAAACCTAGTGCTCTCTTTACTGTCTTAGAACCTGTGGCACATTTCTTGTGGTTTTTCCAAAGCCAGAATCAGTTTCTTTCATGTTAAGAGAACTCTAGTTTTGTTTTCCCTTCCAAGTGCCTGTCTCTGTGCAAGGAATTATGATTGGTCTAAGAGGAGAACAGCAGTGTTGGCTAGTTACCACTCTAGGAGTCGCTATGGTACCACAGCACAATTCAAGCCACTGCAACATAACCGATGATCTTTTGAGGACTTCTCAGAGTGTATAAAAGAGAACACAATGAGAAAGACTTTTTTCTCCCCACCGCCCATCTTGATTCCTGCTTGAGACATTGCCATGTGATGTTTGGAACCCCAGCTGGCTATTTTGTGACCCTGTGTGTGGACATTTCTGGAAAAAACAAGGCAGCTTTCTGAAAAGACGGAAACCGCCTGCATCCACGATAGCAGCAGTGAGTTTCCAAACCAACCACATCTACCTTTAGATTTCTTGTTAAGTAGACAAAAACTTGTTTATGTTTTATGTCATTTTAATCAGATGTTCTGTTACTTATGCTTGATTACATCCTAACTGATGCACAGCTATTCTGCACCTGCTCTGCTCTTGCGACACTGATGAGTAGGTGGTCTAACATTCTTGCAGCTTGTGCGATTGCTCCTAACTCAAGCAGGTGCTTTGACTTTCCTTTAAGACCTTCACTATCCCTCTTTTGGAATAGCAGCTTCCCTTAAAGAAAATAGGTAACACTATGCTAAGAGATGTCTCAGTTACCCTATACCTTTTCCCTGTTCAAACCCGCCTGCCTGGCTCTACACTTCTCAGTACTCCCAGCTTCTCAGGAATAATTTGGAGTATACATGTGTACGGCTCAGTGTGTGTTACTCTTTATTTTCTACCTGCCTCCTTCCCCTTCCCTTTCAGGGTCTGCCTCCTTCCTGGTCTACTACTGTTTGTTTATACCCTAAATTTTGGCCTTGCTCTGCTTTCTGATGTTAGAGCTCATTTGATTATGGCTTGGGACTTTGATTATGATCATCCGATTATTAGTTTATAACTCATTGCTTTGCTTTGATAGAAGAAAACTAACTTCTATTGAACATCTAGTGTGCGCTAAGTACTGACTTAGGAGTTTACCAAATTTAATCCTTAAAGCTGTGAAATTGGTTTTATCTCCATTTTCCCTTAGCAACAATCTCAGAATGTAGGTAAACTATCCACGATTATGGCCAGAAGACTAACATGTTGAGTTTGACGCCAAAGCTCCTGTCTTCCAACGAGGCCAGGATGCAGTACATGAAGAATCCTTCAATCGTTATTTTATCTTCCCTAATCTTGTGGCTAAGTTTACCTAGACTACAGTTCTGACCCTCAGATTCTCTTTCTCAGTATAATAGTAGAAAAACATGGAAGTGTCACAAATGTACATCAGGTGACTATTCTATTTCTGAAACATCTTGGATTCTATCTGTTAGACATTCAGGTAAAAGCAGTATAATTTTGTTCAACCAGTATGCACTAGTAAAGAAAAGTAGTGAGTCTCTGGTAAAGTCAGTTGGCTGGGAGTTACTACTTGATTTTTGGTGTTAGCTGTTTGTTTAAAAAGTACCAGTTTGGCCAGGTGCAGTGGCTCATGCCTGTAATCCCAGCACTTTGGGAGGGTGAGGCAAGCAGATCACCTGAGGTCATAAGTTTGAGATCAGCCTGAACAACATGGAGAAACCCTGTCTCTACTAAAAATACAAAATTAGCTGGATGTGCTGGTGCATGCCTGTAACCCCAGCAACTCGGGAGGCTGAGGCAGGAGAATCACTTGAACCTGGGAGTTGGAGGATGTAGTGAGCCAAAATGATGCCATTGGACTCCAGTCTGGGCAACAAGCCAAAAACTTTGTCTCAAAAAAAAAAAAAAAAAAGGATCAATCTAGATTTACCTTGATGGAAGCAGCGGCTTTGTGTTTCTTGGATATACAGGTCTATCCAGTAAAACATTTGATCTAAATTTGTAATAATAATTGTATATGTGTACAATAATATTCATCACATTTGTATTTATAATCAAAATTAGTCAGAATCTAAATGTTCAATAATAAAAGCTTGGCTAAATAAGATGTGGTATATTTAAAAAGGAAGGAGTACCATATAGCTATTGCATTTTTTCTTAATTGTACTCTAGGTTCTGGGGTACATGTGCAGATCATGCAGGATTACGGCACAGGTACATTCATGGCAATGGGGTTTGTTGCTTCCATCCCCCCGTTACCCATATCTGGCATTTATCCCCATGTTAACCCTCCCCAACCTCCCCACCCCCACCTGCTGTACCTCCCCTGGCCCCCCAACAATAGACCCCAGTGTGTGATGCCCCCCTCCCTGTGTCCATGTGTTCTTATTGTTCAACACTCACCCATGAATGAGAACATGCAGTGTTTGATCTTCTGTTCTTGTGTCAGTTTGCTGAGAATGATGGTTTCCAGATTCATCCATGTCCCAACAAAGGACACAAAGTCATCATTTTTTATGACTGTATAGTATTCCATGGTGTATATGTGCCACATTTTCCTTGTCCAGTCTATCATCAGTGGGCATTTGGGTTGGTTCCAGGTCTCGGCTATTGTAAACAGTGCTGCTATGAACGTACGTGTGCATGTGTCTTTAAAATAGAATGATTTATAATCCTTTGGGTATATACCCAGTAATGGGATTGCTGGGTCAAATGGTCAATTTCTATTTCTAGGTCCTTGAGGAATCACCACACTGTCTTCCACAATGGTTGAACTAGTTTACACTCCTACCAACAGTGTAAAAGTGCTCCTATCTCTCCACATCCTCTCCAGCATCTGTTGTCTCCAGATTTTTCAATGATCGCCATTCTAACTGGCGTGATGTGGTATCTCAATGTGGTTTTGATTTGCATTTCTCTAATAATCAGTGATGATGAGCATTTTTTCATGTTTGTTGGCCTCATATATGTCTTCTTTTGAAAAGTGTCTGTACATGTCCTTCACCCACTTTTGGATGGGTTTGT
>CAUYQU010068802.1:0-46533 GCA_963574635.1 Cheracebus regulus
GTGGAAAAACCCCATCTCTATTAAAAATACAAAAAACTAGCCAGGCGTGGTGGCGGACACCTGTAATTCCAGCTACTCGGGAGGCTGAGGCAGGAGACTCGTTTGAGCCCGGGAGGTGGAGGTTGTAGTGAGCTGAGATCATGCCACTGCCCTCCAGCCCGGGTGACAGAGCGAGACCCCGTGTCAAAAAAAGAAAAAAAAAAAAAAAACAGGCCAGCCAGGTGCGGTGTCTCATGCCTGTAACCCCAGCACTATGGGAGGCCGAGGCGGGCAGATCACCTGAGGTCAGGAGTTCGAGACCAGCCTGCCCAACATGGTGAAACCCCATCTCTACTAAAAAATACAAAAAATTAGCCGGGCGTGGTGGCGGGCACCTGTAGTCCCAGCTACTTGGGAGGCTGAGACAGGAGAATCGCTTGAACCCGGGAGGCGGAGGTTGCAGTGACTGAGATCGCGCCATTGCACTCCAGCCTGGGCGACAGAGCGAGACTCCGTCTCAAAGAAAACAAAAGAGAAAACAAAACCTTAGCACTGAGTCAGCCCTTGGAAGCTCCCATTTCCCAGATGGGAAGCTTGAGGTGCAGACCCTAATAACAGTGGGGGACCCTCAGTCTTGGCTGGTTCACAGTGCAATCTAGGAGCGCAGGGCCCTGACCCTTTCTCCCCGTGGCCCCTGCCTCTCTGCAGAGTGCGTCTCCCTCACCCCCCGAGAGTCTGGTGGACGAGGAGCGACCGAGTGGCCCCGG
The DNA here is from genome assembly GCA_963574635.1 of Cheracebus regulus. Taxonomy (NCBI): domain Eukaryota; kingdom Metazoa; phylum Chordata; class Mammalia; order Primates; family Pitheciidae; genus Cheracebus; species Cheracebus regulus. Next base: position 747 of record CAUYQU010068802.1, read on the forward strand.
CGGCGCTGGGAAGCAGAGAGCCGACGAGAAGGAGCTGTCAGGACCGTATGTGAGTAGGGGCAGGTGCAGGACTGGGGTGGGCAGGCATGACCCAAGCCAGCTGGGGCCCTCGGAGCCTTCCAGAGCCCAACTCTGCCATGACTCTCTCACTCCAGAGCCTTCCATAGCTCCCTACTACTCAGAGTACTGACCAATCAGAAGAGATCCTATAGTGCAAGGCTTAACTCTAGTTCCTTGACGTCTCTGTGGCCGCTGGGCCATATAGCCATTTTCCCACCCTCTTGCTTGTAGTCCAGCTGTTTTCTCTCCCTAGAACACCCTTGTTTTAGAAACCAGTTTTTCCATCAAGACACAAAATGCCACCTCCTACAGGAAGCCTTCTTGACCATCTCCTAGAGGCTGGGACCTCCTCTCTTTGCCAAACAGCTGCACATCTGTCGTTTCCAAAGTAGTGTCCCAGGGGCCAGGCCAAATGTGGGGAATGGGGCTGTGGCCAGCTGGGGAGCACTTCTCCCACCTACGGGGGCAGGTACAATCTGGTCTCAGGAGACTGGCAGGCTCAGTGCGGGCCGATAGCGCTGTTTCTCAGAGAAGCCTTTCTTTTTGGCAGTGAATTGATTGACTGATTGATTGACTGAGGCAGAGTCTTGCTCTGTTGCCCAGGCTGGGGTACAGTGGTGCGATCTCAGCTCACTGCAGCCTCTGCCTCCCAAGTTCAAGAGATTCTCCTGCCTCAGCCTCCTGAGTAGCAGTTGCTACACATGCGCACACAGCCGGCTAATTTTTGTATTTTTAGTGGAGATGGGGTCTCACCGTGTTGGCCAGGCTGTTCTCAAACTCCTGACCTCAGGCAATCCACCCGCCTTGGCCTCCCAGCGTGCTGGGATCACAGGCATGAGCCACCATGCCCGGCTGCAACTAATTTTCATTTAAAGAAGAAAACCGGGTGTGGGAGGGGAGTCTTGGAGAACCCACCCACTGGGCGGCTTTTGTCGTCCACACTGCAGCGTTTTTTTCTTCCTTTGATTTCCAGCGCAACATGTCAGCAGAGCCCCGTCCCACCCCGCCCCCTTCCGTGGTACCCAGGGTAGTGTTTTCTACATCAGTGAATGGAACTGGGGCTTGGTCTTTCTTCCAAGGCAATGGGGAGCCATAGAGGGTTGCAGAGCAGAGGCGGGGATAGGTCTTGGGAAAATCTGTCTGGGGTCAGCTTGGAGGGTTGCCTGGAGGGGGAAGCCTGGACGCCAGGAGCCCAAGGAAGGGACTGTGAGGAGATGAGGTCTCTGTCAGGGCTGTGGGGGATTGGGTGGAGGTGGGCAGAGAGATCGGTGAGACCCACATGCTGAGAGACTGACTGGCTTCGTGGGTCAAGGTTGAGGGAAGAGATAAGGATGATTCCTCTTCTCTGGCTCTCTCCTGCATTATTACAGAGGGGTAAACTGAGGCCTGAGAGGGCTAGGAGTCACACACGGCACTCATGCAGTCTCTGTCCAGTCTCTGTCCTTCAAAGTCCTTCCCCACGAAGAGTCCACCTGCTCCCCCGACCCACGTCCTTCCTGGATCTGGGCACGTGCAGCCTTCCCTTCTGCTCTGAGCAAACGGGCGCAGTGGCCTGAGAATCCCAGTCACGCCCCGGGCTGCCTGGGCTCATGCTCCCAGCTCCTGGGGAGCAGATACAGGTCTCAGAGGCAGGGGCATGACCACAATCATTTGGGGCCAGGAGTTTGAGACCAGCCTGAGCAACGTGGCAAAACCTCGTCTCTACAGGAAAATACAAAAATGTAGCTGGGGGTGGTGGTCCATGGCTGTGGTTTCAGCTACTTGGGAGGCTGAGATGGGAGGATCGCTTGAGCACAGAAGGCCAAGGCTGCAGGGAGCTGAGCTCTCACCACTGCACTCCAGCCCGGGTGACAGAGCGAGACCCCATCTCAAAAAAAAAAAAAAAAAGCCAGCCAGGTGCGGTGTCTCACACCTGTCATCCCAGCACTTTGGGAGGCCAAGGGGGGCGGATCACCTGAGGTCAGGAGTTCGAGACCAGCCTGGCCAACATGGAAAAACCCCATCTCTATTAAAAATACAAAAAACTAGCCAGGCGTGGTGGTGGGCACCTGTAATCTCTGCTACTCGGGAGGCTAGGGCAAGAGAATCGCTTGAACCCGGGAGGCGGAGGTTGTAGTTAGCTGAGATCGCACCACTGCACTCCAGCCCGGGTGACAGGCTGGTCACCCACAATGAGCTGTCTTCCCCCATCTCCCTCCCCAGGAAAGCGATGAAGACAAGAGTGACTACAACCTGGTGGTGGATGAGGTGAGTGCCAGCGGGCCAGCCTCTTTCCCCGCGCTGGTCACAGAGCAAGCGTGAGTTATCTGGAATGGGAGGACGCAAAGGTAGCGGGGATCCTGGTTCTGCTCTCCATGGGATGGCTGAAACGGGGACATCATGGGGCCAGGAAGAGTCGGGGACTCTGGGACACCTCTGGCCGACGTCCTCTCCATTGCATAGGGAGTGGCTTCAAACCCTGGCTCACTGAGTGATTTTGGGGGAATGACACCTCCTTCCCTGGCCTCACTTTTCTCCGTCTATTCAGTGAGAGAATAAAACCAGGCCGGGCATGGTGGGTCACGCCTGTAATCCCAGTACTTCGGGAGGCAGGTGGATCACTTGAGGTCAGGAGTTTGAAACCAGCCTGACCAACATGGTGAAACCCTGTTGGTACTAAAAAATACAAAAAAATGCGCTGGATGTGCTCGCTTGAACCTAGGAGGCAGAGGTTGCAGTGAGCCGCTGTACTCCAGCCTGGGTGACACATCGAGACTTAAAAAAAAATTCATTTTACAGATGAGTAAACTGAGGCAACAGAGGGTTTTGTAATCTTCCCATGGAGGTTCATGCATACCCAGTCTGGAAGCTGGAGCGGGGGAGCTGGGAGGAGGATAGAGAGGGACTCTTCTTCCCCTCTCATTTCAACTCCGCCCAATGTCACCTCCTCGAACCCAGGACCAACCCTCAGAGCCCCCCAGCCCCTGTGGAAAGGCACCCATCTGCGTTCCTGCCCGTCGGGACCTGGTGGATAGTCCGGCCTCCTTGGCCTCTAGCCTCGGCTCACCGCTTCCCAGAGCCAAGGAGCTCATCCTGGTAAGGAGGAAGGGAGGGCCTTGAAACTCGCTTTATTCATCCTGGGGACCTTGAAACAGACAGTATCTCATGACACAGCGATGATGAGAAATCAGCCGGGCTGGGGTTGTCTACCCTCTCCTGTTTTTTGTTTGTTTGTTTTAATCCTGCTTGGGCTGACTTTCTTGAACCTCAGTAAGTATTAAAAGGCAACTTTGGAAGGAAGCTTTGTAGATACATTTTAAAAGGCAGTTCACCACCTTACATGGAAAGCAGGTCTCTCTCTGGCAATCAGTAGGAAATCCTATGGAAATAAGCACAGCGGAAGCCCAGCAGTAGCATGGGCAGCTAGCTGGGCGGGACCCAGGCCTGCACGTGCTTCGCCCTGCCAGAGGCGCTTAGAGACGCACCGGCCCCCAGCCGAGATCATGAACACAGAAACAACTCTCCAGCTGGATCTCCTGGAGTTTAATGCCAGGCACGTGAGCCGTCTAAAAGCACCCCGAGGGCATTCGAAATTCAGCTCCTTCTGCAGCTCCCCTCACCCCAAATCTTCCCCAGATCCTCCTCCCCCACACTTAACCAGGGGAGAGTATGTCGGTTTCGAGGCCTCCCCTTCCGGTTTCAAGGCCTCCCCTCCTGGCAGGTTACCATGGCAACCACCAGAGGTTGGGGCTCCCATTCCATCTTAAGTGCCCTCCTCCCACTGCGGGAAAACCTCACAAGGGGATGGGGCAGCTCCGTTGTATTGGAGAAGCCACAGTTGCCCCCTCCAGTCTCTTGCGGGTGCCGGAGCTGTGCGGCTGTCATGGTTTGTGCGATGGTGGATGGTGTCGTGGGAAGCGGAGACAGAGGGGACACAAGGATGGGAAGTTTCTTGGAAGGCAGAGGAGGTGACGACATGATGCGAGATAACAGAGCCTGCGGTAGATGCCGGTCCAGCTGCTGCTTTCATCAGAGCTCCCCTTGGGGAGGGACAGCTCTGGGTGACACCTCCCTCTCTGGGGGAAACCAGGAGGATTGCGCGGTGTACTGGCAGCTCTTCCTTCACCTGGGAACATGCCGCTGTGGGGTCTGCCTCTCCGGGAGCCCCTCCCAGAGTTTCTAATTCCTTGCCCTTCAAGAATCTCAACAGGGGCCAGGGGCGGTGGCTCATGCCTGTCATCCCAGCGCTTTGAGAGCCCAAGGCAGGACGAGAACTTGAGAGCAAGACTTGGGGACCAGCCTGGGCAACGTAGCGAGACCTTGTCTCTATGGAAAATTTAAAAAGTTAGCTGGGTGTGGAGGTGTGCGCCTGTCGTTCCAGCTTCTTGGGAGGCTGAGTCAGGAGGATCACTTGAGCGAGGGAGGTTGAGGCTGCAGTGAGCTGTGATCATGCCGCTTTTGAGAGCAAGACTCTGTCTTAAAAAAAATCTTGGCGGGCCGGGCGCGGTGGCTCACGCCTGTAATCCTAGCACCTTGGGAGGCCGAGGTGGGTGGATCACCTGAGGTCAGGAGTTCAAGACCAGCCTGGCCATCATGGTGAAACCCCATCTTTTTATTAAAATAATTTTTAATTAAAAAAAAATCTTGGTGGGGCGCGGTGGCTCATGCCTGTAATCCCAGCACTTGGGGAGGCTGAGGAGGGCGGATCACAAGGTCAAGAGGTCGAGACCATTGTGAAACCCTGTCTCTACTAAAAAATAGAAAAATTAGCTGGGTGTAGTGGCACATGCCTGTGGTCCCAGCTACTTGGGAGGCTGAGGCAGGAGAATTGCTTGAACCCGGGAGGCAGAGGTCGCAGTGAGCTGAGATCACGCCACTGCACTCCAGCCTGGCGTCTGGCAAGAGAGCAAGACTGTCAAAAAAAAAAAAAAAGAAAAGAAAATCTCAAATTTTGACAACCTATAACTTTGTAACTTTGCTGCCTTTTTTCTATTTTTTTTATCATTATGCAAAACAACTTCTTTCTATTTTTTTTGAGACAGAGTCTCGCTCTGTTGCCAGGCTGGAGTGCAGTGGCTCGATCTTGGCTCACTGCAACCTTCGCCTCCCGGGTTCAAGCAATTCTCCTGCCTCAGTCTCCCGAGTCGCTGGGACTACAGGCACACACTACCGTGCCTGGCTAATTTTTTGTATTTTAATAGAGACAGGGTTTCACCATGTTGGCCAGGGTGGTCTAGATCTCGTGATCCGCCCGCCTTGGCCTCCCAAAGTGCTGGGATTATAGGCGTGAGTCACCACGCCCAGCCCTCTTTATTTTTTTGAGGCGGAGTCTCGATGTTGCTGCCCAGGCTGGAGTGCGATGGTGTGATCTCAGCTCACCACAACCTCTGCCTCCTGGGTTCAAGCGATTCTCCTCTCTCAACCTGGCTGGGATTACAGGCACGCATCACCACGCCTGGCTAATTTTGTAATTTTAGTAGAGACAGGGTTTCACTATGTTGGCCAGGCTGGTCTCAAACGCCCGACCGCAGGTGATCCGCCCACCTCGGCCTCTGAAAGTGCTGGGATGACAGGCGTGAGCCACAGCATCCGGCCTTTGACGCCCTCTTGGAGGCGCCACTGCTGTGATCCCTGCCCTCTGCGTGATGTGTCTGTGTTGGGGCTCCACCAAGCAACGTCCCCTCCTACCCACCCCCACCCCATTCCTCACGTGTATTCACACTTCGTACCGTATATGCACGCACATTCTTGTGGAGGTGTGAGTTGGCTCACTGTAGCATGCACACGTGTGCACCCCCATGGGCAGACGCCTGCCTGCTCATCCTGCTGAGGTGCCCAGTTAGCCTTCTGGTGCATATGGACTCACACCTCCCCCTGGTTCAGTCGATGGGCATTGGGACCGTCACTGGGGCTCGTTTCCCTGGTGTGAGAGTACCTGCAGGGCTCTCTGTGAGCTCTGGGCTGCCCTAGTATACCTGCTCCCTTCCCATATACAGTTTTGGTTTTTTTTTTTTTGGAGAGGGAGTCTGTGTCATCAGGCTGGAATACAGAGGCACAATCTCTGCTTGCTGCAACCTCTGCCTCCCAGTTTCAAGTGATTCTCCTGCCTCAACTTCCTGAGTAGCTGGGATTACAGGCACCTGCCACCATGCCCCGCCAGTTTTTATAGTTTTAGTAGAGACGGGGTTTCGCCATGTTGCCCAGGCTGGTCTCAAACTCCTGGCTTCAGGTGATCTAGCCGCCTTGGCCTCCCAAAGTGCTAGGATTACAGGCATGAGACCTACAACTCACCCCTCCAGTCTCTGATCAGATTGTTGGGCCACAAGACACCAGCTGCCTGGTGGCGTTCAGTTCTGCCCTTTTTCTGCAGAATGACCTTCCCGCCAGCACTCCTGCCTCCAAGTCCTGTGACTCCTCCCCACCCCAGGATGCGTCCACCCCCGGGCCCAGCTCCGCCAGTCACCTCTGCCAGCTCGCTGCCAAGCCAGCGCCTCCCACGGACAGCATCGGTGAGCACCTTGCCCGTTGGTGCCTGTCTAGGGCGGGCCTCGTCTCTGGGGACAGCTAGATAAAGGGGCTGGCGAGGCAGTTGGCTGGGATTCAGGGCTTGGCATTCCTGGCCTTGGTCCCTTCGTGACTTCAGGTTAGACGCTGCCTCCCTCTGCGTGGTTCCTCATTGTCTCAGCTTGACGGGTAGAGAAACTGAGGCCTGGAGAGTGGAAGTGACTTGGTTGGGGTTTCAGCCTAGTGCCCTGAAAAGACAAGCTTCGGGGTCAGACAGGCTTGGGTTTCAGAACAGGCCTGGGCATTCACCAGCTGGGTGACCTTAGGCAAGTGACCCAGCCTCTCTGAGCCTCAGTTTCCCCATCAGTAACCTGGGTGATGACAGCGCTCGTCTTTTCTGCCTTACGACCAGGCCCTGTGCTGGTTCTGGGGCCCCTGAAAAAAGTTGGCCTTGAATCCCACCCCCAACGAACTCCTGGGTGGAAAGGGACGAGACCCAGACCCCAGCACTCACAGCCCTGTATAATCAGGGCTGGTACAGAAGGAGGAACCCAAGATGGGCAAGGCTGGAGGTGGGCAAAGGGGAGGCTCAAGGATGTTTCTGAAATGCGAATGGACATTGGGCCTGGGTTTTGAAGGATGGGTAGGAGTTTGTCAACTAAAAGAAAGAAAGGCGTGTCCACCAGAGGAACAATATGTGCAGAGGTCTGGAGGTGTCCCAGGCTGTGGCCCACGTGGGACCAGAGCGTGGAAACTCTGAATGAAAGGCCGGGGAGCTCCCACGGTAGTGGGAGGCGGGATCTGAGTCCGGGGTGTCTGAAGATGTGTCCCCGCCTCTTCCTTCTCAGCCTTGAGGAGCCCCCTGACTCTGTCCAGTCCCTTCACCACGTCGTTCAGCCTGGGCTCCCACAGCACCCTCAACGGAGACCTCTCCGCACCCAGCTCCTACGTTAGCCTCCACCTGTCCCCGCAGGCCAGCAGCTCTGTGGTATACGGACGCTCCCCCATGGTGAGTCCTGGGGTGGGGGTACGGGAGGTGTCAGCAAGGCCCAGGGGCTGGCGGCTGGGAGAAGAAACCAACTATACAAGGAAAGACAAGGGAGTGCAGAGAGGGAAGGGAGGCCTGGCTCAGCAAGTGTGCATGGGAAGATGATCTGGGGGTCTCAGTAGTCCCACAAGCTTAATACAAAGCAGGACTTGTGACTGTGGAGAAAAGCAATGGTGATTAAGCTGCATGAAAAGGAGCAGGAGCGCCTTGGCTCTGGGATGCTATATACAGAAACCGATATTGGACCAGATTTGTCCCGGGGGGCTGCAGTTTGCAGACCCCTGTTCTAGAGCCAGTCTGGGCATTGGTTGGAGAACTCTTCAGGATGCTTGGAACGCTGGGGTTCTAGGATTTCCTGGACAGAGAGATGTTGGGGTTGGTGCCCTTAGAAACCTCAGCCCTCCCTCCTGGAGTGTGACAGGCAGAGGCGAAGGCAATTCTGCTTCCTTGGGAGGGGCGGATAAACGGGGCCATGGCAGGTGGGCATGGGACAGCACAGAGGTGGGCTGGAGTCAGAGTCACCTGCCTCACTGACACCCCCTCTGGCATTCTGACAGATGGCATTTGAGTCTCACCCGCATCTCCGAGGGTCATCTGTCCCTTCCTCCCTACCCGGCATCCCCGGGGGAAAGCCGTGAGTACCAGGGTGGGGCTCCCAGCCTGGGAACCCGGGCCAGCCCCCCACCTCCTCTGAGGTCTTACCCTGTGTGGTTGGGGTCTCCCTGCTCCCCTTCTAGAAAGTCTCTTGTGTGGGCCGGGTGCCATGGTTCAATCCCAACACTTTGGGAGGCCAAGGTAGTCAGATCATTTGAGGTCGGGAGTTCAAGAGCAGCATGACTAACACGGTGAAACCCTGACTCTACTAAAAATACAAAAAAATTAGCCATGTGTGTAATCCCAGCTACTCTGGAGGCTGAGGCAGGAGAATCACTTGGACCTGGGAAGGGGAGGTTGCAGTGAGCCCAGAAGTGCCACTGCGCTCCAGCCTGCGTGGCAGAGACTCCATCTCAAACAAAAATGCATTGGCTGGACTTGGTGGCTCATGCCTGGAATCCTAGCACTTTGGGAGGCCGAGGTGGGCGGATCCCTTGAGGTCCGGGGTTCAAAACCAGCCTGGCCAAAACGGCGAAGGCCTGTCTTAGCCAGGAGCCGTGGCGCCCGCCTGTCATCCCAGCTACTCGGGAGGCTGAGGCAGGAGAATCGCTGGAACCCAGGAGGCGGAGGGTGCCGTGGGCCGAGATTGAGCCGCTGCCCTCCAGCCTGGGCGACGGACTGAGACTCCATCTCGAAAAACAGAAACAAGGCCGGGCGCGGTGGCTCACGCCTGTAATCCAAGCGCGTTGGAGGCCGAGGCGGGCGGATCACCTGAGGTCGGGAGTTCAAGACCAGCCTGACCAACACGGTGAAACCCCGTCTTTTAAAAAAATAAAATAAAAAATAAAAACCAAAAACGAAAAAGTAAAAGAATACATCACTGGGTGCCAGGCAGGACAAAGGTGTCCCGGGTCATGCCCCGGCTTTCTCTCCAGGGCCTACTCCTTCCACGTGTCTGCAGACGGGCAGCTGCAGCCGGTGCCCTTCCCGTCGGACGCACTGGTGGGCGCGGGCATCCCACGGCATGCCCGGCAGCTGCACACGCTGGCACACGGCGAGGTGGTCTGCGCGGTCACCATCAGTGGCTCCACGCAGCACGTGTACACAGGTGGCAAGGGCTGTGTGAAGGTGTGGGACGTGGGCCAGCCTGGGGCCAAGACGCCCGTAGCCCAGCTCGACTGCCTGGTGAGGGCAGGGTGGCACAGTGGGTGGGACTCACGGGTGAGGGGTGGAGCTTGTATTCAAATGAGCAGGGTCTGCAGGCCGGACGTGGGTGGGGTTGCAGGTGAAGGGCGGAGCTTGTAGTCACATGGGGCAGGGCTTGCAGGCCAAAGTGGTGGGGCTCATTGGCCAATCAGGGTTGGGCTTACAAGACAACCAGGATAGGGTTTGCAGGCCAACCAAGGGTGGGGCTTATAGGTGAAGGGCGGAGCTTATCGTCAGACGGGGCGGGGCTTGCAGGTCAAAGGGGTGGGGCTCGCCAGTCAATCAGGGCAGGGCTTGCAGGCCAACCAGGACAGGGTTTTCAGGCCAACCGTGGGTGGGGTTTACAGATGGAGGGTGGAGCTTGTCAAATGGGGTGGGGTTTGTGGGCCAAAGGAACGGGGCTCACTGGCCAATCAGGATAAGGTTTTCAGGCCAACCATGGGCAGGGATTATAGGTGAAGGACGGAGCTCACAGTCTAACGGGAACAGGGTGTGTGGGCCAGAGGGGCAGAGCTTGCTGGCCCCTGAGGGTAGGGCTTGCAGGGTAATCAGGATGAGGGTACCCTGGGCTCCAGAGACCCCCACATTAAGACCTCACCTGGGACCAACCCCCAGCCTGATTCTCTCCCTGACCCCAGAACCGAGACAACTACATTCGCTCCTGCAAGTTGCTGCCGGATGGCCGCAGTCTAATTGTGGGCGGCGAGGCCAGCACCTTGTCCATTTGGGACCTGGCAGCGCCCACCCCCCGTATCAAGGCCGAGCTGACCTCCTCGGCCCCAGCCTGCTATGCCCTGGCTGTCAGCCCGGACGCCAAGGTCTGCTTCTCCTGCTGCAGTGATGGCAACATTGTGGTCTGGGACCTGCAGAACCAGACGATGGTCAGGTGCGCTGGGACCTCGGGCAAGCCCCCGGCCGCTCTCCATGCAGTGGGGGTGGAGGATTGACCTGGGAGGTTGCTGGGGCAGCTCGAATTCCAGGATGGACGCCTGGGCCCTTCTTCCTCCAGGCAGTTCCAGGGCCACACGGATGGCGCCAGCTGTATTGACATTTCTGATTATGGCACTCGGCTCTGGACGGGGGGCCTGGACAACACGGTGCGCTGCTGGGACCTGCGGGAGGGCCGCCAGCTGCAGCAGCACGACTTCAGCTCCCAGGTGCTGGTGGCTGCTGGTGGGAGAGGGATGGAAGCTCCAGGAATCCCATGTCCCTTCCTCTCCTCGTGGGGGACCCACTTCCAGAGGCAGGACAGGACTAACATCTGCTGTGGTGTCTATCTTTCTTGTCATCCGTACACATCCACAGGCTTCCACTTTAATTCTCTAAAGATGTAGGAGAACACAAAAGAGCTGATTTATATGCAGCTGTGGGGCCACTGAGACCCTCAGATCATCTTCTCCACTTGCTTTTGTCCAGCCATACTCTTATCTTTCCTTGTGTAGCTGGGTCCTTCTCTCAGGCTTCAATTTCTGGATCCCACTGGGAGTGCCAGACACACACACGCCATTGAGGACTCACCATGGGGGAGTTACTGGTCAGGGAAACAGAGTGGAGGTTGATGGAGGAGGAGCTGGGCATGGATAGGTCCCCACTGAAGGTGGAGCCTGAGCTGAAGGACATGGTGAATGGGCCAGACAGAGCTGGGGGCTCCTCTGGGCTGGGCAAAGAGTGAATCTTCAGGCCCCATGGCCCCAGATTCTGCCTCTCACTGCTTTGGGGGAAGGGTATGAGCTCCTGTTCTGTCATTCAGGATTTCCATGCACACCGTACTCTGGGATGGCTCTGAGACCTCTGCACATCTGCTCCCTGTGGCTGAAATGCCTTTCTCTTGTTTCTGTAATTGGCAAACTCCTATTCATCCTTCAAGACCCATCTCGTTTGCTCCTCCTCCTTGAAACCTAACAGCAACTAACTCCTAACTGCCATGTTCTTGTTTTTGTTTTGTTTTGGTTTTTGAGACGGGGGCAGTGGCATGATCTCAGCTTAGTGCAACTTCCACATCCCAGGTGCAAATGATTCTTGCGCCTCAGTCACCTGAGTAGCTGGGACTAAAAGCATGCACCATCATGCCCAGCTCATTTTTGTGTTTTTTTTTGATAGACACAGGGTTTCATTGGGTTGTCCAGGCTGGTATTGGACTCCTGGCCTTAAGTGTTCCACCCACTTTGGCCTCTCAGTGTGGGAATTATAGGTGTGAGCCACCGCGCCCACCCTCCCAAGCTCTTTATGTTCAACCTGCTCTTCTCTTTCATTTGACTATTATTACTGTTTTTGTTGAGACGGAGTCTCGCTGTGACTCCAAGGCTGGAGTGCAGTGACACAATCTTGGCTCACTGCAGCCTTTGCCTCCCGGGTTCAAGTGATTCTCCTGCCTCGGCCTCCCGAGTAGCTGGGATTACAGGTGCCTGCCACCACACTCTAATTTTTGTATTTTTAGTAGAGATGGGGTTTCACCATGTTGGCCAGGCTGGTCTTGAACTCCTGACCTCATGATCCACCCACCTCGGCCTCCCAAAGTGCTGGGATTACAGGCATTAACCACTGCACCGGGCCTCCTTTGATGATTTCTTTGGTAGGGAAATCAGGAGTACAGGTGGACATAGCTCTCCATCCCGTGTCCCCGAAGCTGAGGTGTGCTAACTACATTTCCAGGGAGCCCATGGAGCATACCTTCTAGCTCACTGGGTGCCTCCCACCGCGTGTTGACACAGGAGCACTGCCGGATGGCCAGGAAGGGACATTTGAAGCCCTCCAGTCTTCTCTGCTGTAATGTGTGGTTATTTCCACAAGCGTCTTATTTGTTAGACTCCAAGAGGTTTAGTGTGGAACAGGACCTGATTCCTGTGTGCCTAAAATGGCGTGGCTACAGGAGGAGGAGGACCCTGAATCCTTTTAGAATCAAACCGAAAAGCAGTATTGCAAATGGGGAAGGATCCAGGCCAGGCTCCGTGGCTGACACCTGTAATCTCAGCACTTTGGGAGGCTGAGGCAGGAAGATCGCTTGAGCCCAGGAGATTGAGATCAGCCTGGGAAACATAGCAGGACCTTGTTCCTACTTAAAAAATGAAAAATTAGACACAGTGGCATGCACCTGTGATTCCAGCTACTTGGAGGGCTTGAGCCTCGGGGAGGTCGAGGCTGCAGTGGGTTCTGAATGCACCACTCCACTCCAGCTTGGGCAACACAGCAAGACCCTGTCTCAAAAAAAAAAAAAAAAAAAAAAAAGAATATTCCAAGCTCAGAGTGACGAGTCCTGGCTCCAAGGCCTGGTCCTTTTATTTGCTCTGTCACCCAGGCTAGAGTGCAATGGCGTGATCTCAGCTCACTGCAACCTCCACCTCCTGGGTTCAGGCAATTCTCCTGAGTCAGCCTCCGGAGTAGGTGAGATTACAGGCGAACGCCACCACGTCCAGCTCATTTTTAGATTTTTAGTATAGACGGAGTTTCGGCATGTTAGCCAGGCTGGTCACGAACTCCTGACTTCAGATGATTGGCTTGCCTGAGCCTCCCAAAGTGTTGGGATTACAGGCATGAGCCACCGCGCCCCCGGCTGTGTCCTCTTTCGTAGCCTTGCTGTGTGACCTTGAGGGGACGCCGCCTCGGCTGCCACCATCTGTTTAAGGGGAATGATTGTCCTTGCGTGCTGTTCCCTCCTCCCTCCCTCGTCCCTGTGCTGTTGTGCGCTCAGAGCAGATAATGGATGTGTGGCCCTAGGGTTCTGTGTAATTCTGATGAATATTAATGATTCGACATGCACGTGTCCGCTGTGTTCTCAGTCCTGGGCCAGCTGCCTTTCTCTGTGGGGGGCTGAAGAGGGAGAAGGTTGGACTCCACCCCCCACCCCTGCTGGTGCCGGGCACCCCCCACTATCCAAAGGGACTCATAAGCCAGAGATGGTGGCTCACAGCTATAATCCTAGTACTTTGGGAGGCCGAGATGGCAGATTGCTTGAGGTCAGGAGTTCCAGAGTTCCAGACCAGCCTGGCCAAGATGGCGCAAGCCTGTCTATACTAAAAATACAAAAATTAGCTGGGCATACTGGCAGGCACCTGTAATCCCAGCTACTTGGGAGGCTGAGACAGGAGAATCACTTGAACCTGGGAGGCGGAGGCTGCAGGGAGCTGAGATTGCGACATTGCACTCCAGCCTGGGTGACACGGTGAGACTCCATATCAAAAAACAATTATCCAGATGCGGTGGTGCATGCCTGTAGTCGCAGCTTCCCAGGAGGCGGAGGCAGGAGGATCACTTGAGCTGTGGAATTGGAGGCTGCAGTAAGCCATGATTTCACCACTGCACTCCAGCCTGGGTGACGGAGACAGACGCCGTCTCAGCACAAAACAAAGCGGGGCTCGTGACCCTATCTCTTCCCTCTTTACCCCCAGATTTTCTCCCTGGGCCACTGCCCTAACCAGGACTGGCTGGCGGTCGGAATGGAGAGTAGCAACGTGGAGATCCTGCATGTCCGAAAGCCGGAGAAATACCAGCTGCACCTCCACGAGAGCTGTGTCCTGTCCCTCAAGTTTGCCTCCTGCGGTGTGTCTACTGGGGTGGGGTGGCACGCCCCAAAAAACCCCAACAAAACCCAGAGTGCCTATGCAATCTGAATCTTAGATAAATAACAATGTTATTTATGCACTAAAATTTTATTTATATATTCAGATTTATATACTCAAAAGCAAATCATTAGTATATCCCAAATGGCGTGTGGGAGATACTTATACTAAAAACCAAATAATGAGATATTTGGGATATACCTGTACTAAAAATTGATGACTTATCTGAGATTCAAATTTAAGGCCAGGCGTGGTGGCTCATGTCTGTCATCCTACCACTTTAGGAGGTCACAGTGGGCAGATCAGCTGAGGTCAGGAGTTCAAGACCAGCCTGGCCAACATGGTGAAAGCTCATCTCTGTTAAAAATTGAAAAATGAGCAGGGCATGGTGGCAGTTGCCTGAAATCCCAGCTACTTGGGAGGCTGAGGCAGGAGAATCACTTGAACCCAAGAGGTGGAGGTTGCAGTGAGTCAAGATCTCACCATTGCACTCCAGCCTGAGTGACAAGAGCAAGACTATCTCAAAAAAAAAAAATTTTTAAGTCAGGCACAGTAGCTGATGCATGCAGTTTCAACTACTCAGGAGGCTGAGGCAGAAGGATCACCCAAGATCAGGAGTTCAAGACCAGCCTGGGCAACATACCAAGACTCTACAAAAAAATAAAACAGTCAGGTATGGTGGGTCCTACCTGTCGTCCCAAATACTAGGCAGGCTGAGGAAGGAGGAGTGCTCGAGCCCAGATCGAGGCTCCAGGGAGCTATGATCGCACCACCGCCCTCCAGCCTGGGCAATGGAATGAAACCCTGTCACTTTAACAAAATCATTGGTTAGAGTTAGTATATCTTTTTTTTTTTTTGAGACAGAGTCTCACTGTGTCACCCAGGCTGGAGTGCAGTGGCTCGATCTCCGCTCACTGCAACCTCCGCCTCCTGGGTTCAAGCAATTCTCCTGCCTCAGCCTCCTGAGTAGCTGGGATTACAGGTGCGTGCCACTGCGCCCAGCTAATTTTTGTATTTTTAGTAGAGACGGGGTTTCAGTATCTTGGCCAGGCTGGTCTCGCACTCCTGACCTTGTGATCTACCTGCCTCGGTGGCCTCCCAAAGTGCTGGGATTACAGGCGTGAGCCACCATGCCTGGCCTAGTGTTAGTCTATCTTAAATAGTCTGCGGGATCTCCTACACTAAAAAAATTAAATACTTGGGCTGGGTGTGGTGGCTCATGCGTGTAATCCCAGCACTTAGGGAGGCTAAGGTGGGAGGATCGCTTGAGGCCAGGAGTTTGAGACCAGCCTGGGCAACACAGTGAGATCCCCACTCTACAAAAAATGTATTTTTGAGACAAATTCTCGCTCTGTTGTCCAGGCTGGAGAACAGTGGCACAGTCGGGGCTCACTGTGTCCTCCGTCTCCCGGGTTCAAGTGATTCTCCTGCCACAGCCTCCCAAGTAGCTGGGATTATAAGTGCCTGCCACAATGCCCAGCTGATTTGTGTTTTTAGTAGAGACTGGGTTTCACCATGTTGGCCAGGCTGGTCTCAAACTCCTGACCTCAGTTGATCTGCCCGTCTCGGCCTCCCAAAGTGCTGGGATTGCAGCCATGAGGCAGTGTGCCCAGCAAAAAGTAAAAATGTTACCTGGGCATGGTGGGCACACCTGTGGTCCCAGCCACTTGGGAGGCTGGGTTGGAGAAGTACTTGAGCCCAGGTGGTTGAGGCTGCACTGAGCTGTAATCCTACCACTGCACTCCAGCCTGAGCGACAGAACAGGACCCCCTCCTTTTTTTTTTTTTTTTTTTTTTTTTTTTTTTTGAGATGTCTCATTCTTGTTGCCCAGGCTGGAGCACAATGGCGTCATCTCGGCTCACCACAACCTCCACCTCCCGGGTTGAAGCGATTCTCCTGCCTCAGCCTCCTGAGTGGCTGGGATTACAGTCACCCGCCACCATGCCCGGCTAATGTTTGTATTTTTAGTAGAGACGGGGTTTTTCCTTGTTGGTCAGGTTGATCTCGAACTCTCAACTTCAGGTGATCTGCTCACCTCAGCTTCCCAAAGTGCTGGGATTACAGGCGTGAGCCACCGCGCCTGCCCAAGACCCTTTCTGGGGGGGAGGGGGGGTGGAAGGAACAGGGAGAGCCGAGACCCAGCCTGCCCCACCCACCGAGGCAGCCCTGGACTCTTCAGTGTCCGCTCCTTGAACTGCGCTGCTCTCCCTCCCCAGGACGGTGGTTTGTGAGCACAGGGAAGGACAACCTGCTCAACGCCTGGAGGACGCCGTACGGGGCCAGCATTTTCCAGGTACTCAGTGGTCTGGAGCCCCCACCCTGGCAGGGCCATGTGCTCAGGTATGCCAGGGTCAGACAGAGCAGCTGCCCCTGTCCCCACCCCCCCCCCCCGGGCTGGCCCGCCCGCCTGCCCGCCACCCTGACCCCTCCTCAGGGTCCTGTAGCCTCCCTGTTGCCCAGGTAGTAAAGCAGAGGTTGGAATTTCAGCCCGAGGGCCTCATCTACCTGGAGCCTATTGGTTTTTTTTTTTTTTTTTCTTTCAGACAGAGTCTGGCTGTGTCACCCAGGCCCGAGTGCACTGGCCTGATCTCAGCTCACTGCCACCTCTGCCTCCTGCTCCAGAGTAGCTGGGATTACAGGCGCCTGCCACCACGCCCAGCTAATTTTCTTGTATTTTTAGTAGAGACGGGGTTTACCATGATGGCCAGGCTGGTCTCGAACTCCTGACCTCAGGTGATCCACCCACCTCAGCCTCCCAAAGTGCTGAGATTACAGGCATGAGCCGCCACTGCGCCCCGCGATGCCTGGCTAATTTTTTTTTTTTTTTGCCACCAAGTCTTTCTCTGCCACCAAGGCTGGATTACAGTGGTGTGACCTCGGCTCACTGCAACCTCCACCTCCAGGATTCAAGCCATTCTCCTGCCTCAGCCTCCTGCGTGGCTGGGATTAGAGGCGCCTGCTACCACGCCTGGCTAATTTGTGTGTTTTTAGTAGACATGGGGTTTCAGTGTTGGCCAGGCTGGTCTCCAGCTCCCAACCTCAAGCGAGTCTTAAAGGGTTGTAGGAAAAAAAATCCCAGAATATGTAACATAGACTTAGACTTTAGGCAAAGCCTGAAATAATTAGTCATCAGGTCCTTTGTGAAGTTTGCAGACCCCTGGTCTAGGCCACTGCCTCGCCCCTTGGCTCTCCTGCGTGACATCACACCTGGTACACACCCGCTCTGAGCTTCTCAGAAAGGGCAGCTGTTCAGTTCCGTCTCTTGGTATCAAGGGCATGGAGGCTGTGCTCTGCCCAAGGGACTTAGCTTCAAAGCACCTGTGTCTAGAAAAGGAATGGCGCGGTGGCACACACCTGTAGTCTCAGCACTTTGGGAGGCTGAGGCGGGTGGGTTACCTGAGGTCAAGAGTTTGAGACCAGCCTGACCAACAAGGCGAAACTCCGTCTCTACTAAAAATAAAATTGGCCAGGCGCGGGGGCTCATGGCTGTAATCCCAGCGCTTCGGGAGGCCAAGGCCGGTGGATCACCAGGTCAGGAGATCAACACCATCTCTGCCAACATGGTGAAACGTCATCTGTGCTAAAACACAAAAAAATTAGCCGGGCATGGTGGCGTGCCTGTAGTCCCAGCTACTCAGGAGGCTGAGCAGAGGAATCGCTTGAACCCGAGTGGTGGAGGATGCTGTGAGCCGAGATCCAGCCACTGCACTCCAGCCTGGGCGACAGAGCAAGACTGTCTCCAAAAAATAGCAATAATGAAATAGAAATAAATAAATTAGCCGGGCGTGGTGGCACCCACCTGCAGTCACAGCTACTCAGGAGGCTGAGGCCGGGGAATCCCTTGAACGCGGGACGCGGAGGCTGCCGTGAGCCGACATCCTGCTACTGCATTCGTGCAGCCTGGGCGAGAGATGGAAACTCTATCTCAAAAAAAAAAAAAAGAAAGAAAATGAGTCACTCAGGTCACTCAGTAGCAGAGTCCTGCGAATTTCCCATTCCTGACTCTGCCCCCAGCTTCCCCACACCCCATCCGTGGGGACCGTGCCTCACCCTGCCTTTTGCCCTCTCCCCGTTCCCTTGGCAGTCTAAGGAGTCATCCTCTGTGCTGAGCTGTGACATCTCCAGGAATAACAAATACATCGTGACAGGCTCGGGGGACAAGAAGGCCACCGTGTACGAAGTGGTCTACTGAGACCCCCCACGCTCCTGCACCTGAAGTCCGGACTCCTAGCGGAAGCAGGACACCCCCCCGCAGGCGTGTCCCAGCCCTGCCTGTGCGCCGTTAGTACCATCTGCTCTCCGGCGGCTGGTTCAGCCCTGCTGCATGTGGGGGCCGCTGGGCAGAGAGCCTTGGGGGAAATAAATGCATTTATCACATGCGCATTTCTCCCTCGGGTTGGGGAACCAGGGATCACTTTCTCTTGGCCACTGGTGCCGGCAGGGAACGTAGTGAGAATTCACTCCGCAGGACATCGAGAAGCGCCTGCCTGTTGCGTGAACGCCCTCTCCTTCCACACAAACAGGTCGGGTTGGGCAGGGTGGTTGACGTGCTGATGTGTGACAAGGGGCCTCCGGGGCTCAGGTTTAACACACTGAACTCTTGCTCCTGCCCACACAGTCCACAGGGCTCTGCTCCAGCGAGTCACTCAGGACTCCAGGTGGAGTTTTTTTTTTTTTTTTTTTTTTGAGACAGTCTCACTCCGTCACCAGGCGTGGGGCTGGAGTGCAATGGCACGACCTCAGCTCACTGCAGCCTCCGCCTCCCGGGTTCAAGCAATTCTCCTGCCTCAGCCTCCCGAGTAGCTGGGACTATAGGCGCGCGCCACCACACCCAGTTAATTTTTGTGTTTTTTAGTAGAGACGGGCTTTCACCATGTTGGCCAGGATGGTCTCGATCTCTTGACCTCGTGATCCACCCGCCTCAGCCTCCCAAAGTGCTGGGATTACAGGTGTGAGCCACCGTGCCTGGCCAGGAATTTTTTTAAAGACAGGGTCTCGCTCTGTTGCCCAGCCTGGAGTGCCATGGCACAAACACAGCTCACCTCAACCTCCTGAGCTCGAGGAATCCTTCCACCTCAGCTTCCCAAATAACAGGGACTATAGTGCTCGCTTCGGCAGCACATACACTAAAATTGTGAACGATACAGAGATTAGCATGGTCCCTGCGCAAGGATGACACGCAAATTCGTGAAGCGGTCCACATTAAAAAAAAAAAAAAAAACCAGGGACTATAACCAGACACCACCCCCGTTCCTGATTAACTTATTTTTTGTAGAGATGGGGTCTCACTGTGTTGACCAGGCTGGTGTAACTCCTGGGCTCAAGTGATCTGCCCACACTGACCTCCCAAAGTGCTGGGTTTACAGGCAGGAGCCACTCTACCTAGCTGACGTTACTGTTTTTTTTAAGACAGGGTCTTGCTCTCGCCCAGGCTGGAGTGCAGTCGTGCAATCTCGGCTCACTGCAATCTGCAAGCCTCTTGGGTCCACCCGATTCTCTTGTGTCAGCCGCCTGAGTAGCTGGGATTATAGGTGCATACCACCACACCTCGTTACTTTCTGTATTTTTAGTAGAGATGGGGTTTCACCATGTTGACCAGGCTTGTCTTGATCAACTGACCTCAGGTGATCCATCCTCCTTGGCCTCCCAAAGTGCTGGGATTATAGGTGAGAGTCACCGTGTCCAGTCCCAAGACTTAAAAAAATTATCCCTGGCTGGGCGTGGTGGCTCACACCTGTAATCCCAGCACTTTGGGAGGCTGAGGCGAGTGGACCACCTGACGTCAGCAGTTTGAGACCAGCCTGGCCAACAGGGTGAAACCCCGTCTCTACTAAAAATACAAGAATTAGCTGCACATGGTGGCAGGTGCCTGAAATCACAGCTGCTCAGGAGTCTGAGGCAGGAGAATTGCTTGAACCACGAGAATTGCTTGAACCACGGAGGTGGAGGTTGTTGTGAGCTGAGGTGGCACCACTACACTCCAGCCTGGGGGACAGGAGTGAGACTTCGACTTAAAAAAACAAAACAAAACCCAAGATTCAGCCTAAGTACAAGGGGTAGGGGGCGAAAAGGGCAGAGCACACAGCTCTTCAGTGTAGCGCCACACCGCCTGTGGGGCTCAGGATTTCTACGAGCGCAGCTCATGGCAAAGGGCTGAGCAAACGCTGCCCAGCAGAGGGGAGGGGTAAGCTGAGCACTAATGCATGAGAAACAGCCCTTGGGAGCACCAAGGGAAGACTGCTTGGGAGAAGGGAATGGCAGGTTTGATGTCTCAGAGGTAAAGGGGTGCTCGGCCTGGGGGTTGCCCAAAAGGCAGCTGGGTTCTGCAGAGCGAGGCCTGCGGATGAGGCTTCAGCGGGGATCGGGGAGGGGGGGGTCCTCGGACCTGTGTTCTGGAAACTCAGGTGGGTTCCTACCTGCAGCATGGGTTAGGGCCAGTGCTGGGGCTCACATCTGTCATCCCAGCACTTTGGGGGGCCGAGGCATGAGGATTGCTTAAGCTCAGGAGGTCGAGACCAGCCTATGCAATATAGTGAGATCCCATCTCTAAAAAATGTTTAAGGCAGCATAATTTGGGTGGAGCACAGATGCCGCTGGGAACGTTCTGGAAAGAGATGGGAGGGTTCCTGCTGAGAACAGAACACGTGCCCTGGCGGACATTTCTGGAGGTACCACAGGAAAGGGATAATTATCTGAATTAAGGAACCCGTTGACATCTGGGCCCCTTCCTAGCTTGGAAAAGGCAGGTTGGGCAGATGGCATTTCCAGAGCCCTAATTCGTGTGGGAAGAAGGCCGGCCATTGAAGCTACTGGAAATTCATGTCAACCTTAGCACCGTGGACAGCAGGATGGGACTGTTCCCTAGGGTGGGGCCGTCCTGGGCACCAGAGTGGTAAGCAGTGTCTCTGTCCCCACCCACTCCATGCCAGGGGCACCCCGCAAGTCGTACCAACCGGAAATGACCCCAGCTTATCACCTAGGATCCCTTGGGGGCACAGTCACCCCATGGGAGACCCACTGGTTAAATGGGACGTGTCTTGGGAAGGACCACTCACATGGTTCCTGGGATCACACCTGATACATCGCACGGGATTGGAGCTGCTCCTGGCAGGAGAAATGTCGATCCACTCCCCAAGTCGGCGGAGTCTGTGGCCGTGACTAGACTCCTAGCTTACAGGCATGAGCCAAGGTGCCCGGCCTGCAAAGAATTTGTTTTTTGAGACGGAGTCGCGCTCTGTCGACAGGCAGGAGTGCAGTGGCGTGATCTTGGCTCACTGCAACCTCCGCCTCCTGGGTTGGAGATTCTCCTGCCTCAGCCTCCTGAGTAGCTGGGAGTATAGGCACTGACCCCCATGTCAGGCTAATTTTTGTTTTAAATAGAGACGGGGCTTCACCATGCTGGCCAGAATGGTCTTGATCTCCTGACCTCGTGATCCACCCACCTCAGCCTCCCTAAGTGCTGGGGTTACAGGCGTGAGCCACCGCACCCGGCCTGCAAAGAATGTTTCTCACGAGTCCCGGGTTTGAAGCATCAATGAGACTTAGGCCCACTACCCCGGGATTATCAGATCCCGGAAGCTGCAAGCAGCTCAGAGGACCGGGCCCCACGGCTCTCACCTGCGATCCCAGCACTTTGGGAGGGTGAGGCGCAAGGATCCCTTACGATCGTGAGTTTGAGACCAGACGGGGCAACACAGCAAGACCCTGTCTCTACACAAAATTGTGTTCCTTCTATTAATTTGAGATGCAGTCTCCGTCGCCCAGGCTGCGGTGCTGTAGCACGATCTCGGCTCACTGCAACCTCCGGCTCCTGGGTTCAAGCGATTCTCCTGCCTCAGCCTCCCGAGCACCTGGGCCTACAGGTGTGCACCACCATACCCAGCTCATTTTTGTGTTTTTAGTACACACGGCGTTTCACCATGTTGCCCAAGCCGGTCTCTAACACCCGACCTCAAATGATCTGTCTGCCTCGCCCTCCCAAAGTGCTGGGATTACAGGTGTGAGCCACCGTGCCCAGGATCTAAAAAGATTAGACCAGCCGGGCCCACGTGGTGTGCACATCTGTCATCTCAGCTCCTCAAGAGGCTGAGGCAGGAAGATGGAGGGGATGCAGTGAGTCGTCACGGCGCCACTCCAGCCCGGGTGACAGAGATCCTGAAGAAAAAAAAAAGGGCTAAGAGCCACCGGGCTGGATCAAGTCCTTCCAAATTTCCACAAGATTAGCGGGGACGGGATGGGGAGGCCTCTTCCCCTGCAGAGGACAGGACGCGTCCACACTGCTTTTCCTGGATGCTTTATTACGCGTGACGGCGATCAGCCTGCTCCCCACGCAAGGGGATTTTTCAACACAGTAGAAGACCCTTCCCCACCTCCCTCCACCATGACCACCGGGTTGTTGGGCGGGGGACAAAAAGAGGAGTGCAGTCGGATGATGGCCACGAAGGCCCCTCAGTAGGTCATCTGGTACACGGAGGCGTGCTCCCTGAAGCCGGTGACAACGAGGCGGTTGTTGGATGAGATGTCACAGCACAGGATCGGGGACGTCTCGGGTACCTGGAGGGGAGCAGTAGGCAGTGAACTGGGGAAGGGCTTGCACATCCCTGGTCTCTACCTGTTAGCTCAAGCATGAGGCATGGTCTCTTCCAAGAAGACAAGACAGGGTCTTGCTCTGTTGCCCAGGCTGGAGTGCAGTGGTGCGATCTCAGCTCACTGCAACCTCCGCCTCCCGGATTCTTGCAATTCTCCTGCCTCAGCCTCCCGCGTAGCTGGGACTACAGGCGCACACCACCACTCCCGGCTAATTTTTTGTATTTTAGTAGAGACGGGGTTTCATTGTGTTGCCCAGGCTGGTCTTGAACTCATGAGCTCAGGCAATCCGCCTGCCTCGGCCTCCCAAAGTGCTGGGATTTCAGGCGTGAGCCACCCTGCCCGGCCTTTTCTGAATTTTTGTAGAGATGGGGTCTCACTGTGTTGGCCAGGCTGGTCTTGAAATCCTAACCGCAAGGGATCTTCCTGCCTCAGCCTCCCAACTAGCTGGGATAATATGGACATAAGTTTCATATAATATCTTCCTAATAACTTTGCAATGACTGTAGGATCTGTAGTTCTGTTCCTTTTTCTTTTGTTTATATCAGAAATTTGTATTTTTCTCTTTTCGTTTTAGCAGTTTTCATATGGGTTATTTTAAATTAGAAGATTAGAAAAAGTGTCCTACTCTAGACAGATGCAAACTTGTATCAGAGGACACTGTTTGGCAAGCAAGTCCCTGCTGTATTTCAACTCCTGACTTAAACACTCAATATTTCGTATAGTAGACTAAATGTATAGAGATACATCATGGCCTATGTACTTACATTATACTCTGTATTTCTCAACATACAGACTAGAAATGGTAAAGCACCTTATAGTGATAAAGACTCATTCCTCACCTGAGCTATGTCAAGAAGTTGCCTTACACATGCAGGCAATGGCTGTCCTCATGTATCATTCATACAATGAATATTTTGTGATTTCCTTTTTGTGTATTTCCTGACATAGCCACTGAAATAGAGTATAGACTATGACGTTTATAATGGAGTTACAGTTATGAAGAAAATTTGTTTTCTTGTACTTACCGAAGAGATGATAACTCATGTTGATCAATTTAAATTATGTTAAAATAGAACCTATCATATATATATTTGTTATTTAGAAACTCAGTTGTATCACATAATAAATGGAAATTCGTGGGAAAATAATGAATTTTTAAAACTCTATGTGAAGCATTTATTTAGGCAGCATATTTAAATTAAAGTAATCATGAGTTATATCTTAGACAGCCAAATAATTTTATGTTCTTTTCTGTCAGTATTTAGATAGATTTATGGTATGTAGGGTCACTTTGTTCAACTCTAAAATTATAAATATGTGTGTGTGTGTGTGTGTGTGTATTAGAGCAAGCACTGTGATGTCACACTGTTAGAATCTAAACGCTAGATTTCAAGGGCTGTGTAGGTGCTTAATAAAAATATAATGTTAGATTATTCCTTGGAGGTTGATTATTTTGTTAATGTGATCATTTAAATTTCTATCTGTACCTTTTGTTTGGACATAAGGTATAGCATAACAAAATTCCTGATAAGAAGCATAATACCTGCCTACTCATGTAATAGAAATTATTGGATATAATGTGAATAAACTATCTTGCTTCTTATTTCATTATTGGGTTAGGGGATTAATATGGAAGAAATAATTTTAATGATTTACAAAAGAAGAATCTTGTTACTGCCCAGCTATGAGAGATTGTGTGAATTTGTCTTTTGAAGCTCAGTTTTTGATCAGGAAGCTACTTGCAACACTACAGAGGTTGAAAATAGCTCTTTTGCAAATATTTACAGCAATCAAAGCTGTGACAGAAAAGCTGATGTGTTGAAATTATGTAATGCACATAGTATTTCAGAAAGTAATTACAAGTGGAAATGGAGAATAAAGGCCTATAATCAAACAAATAATCCACATATTTTGCAATAAGAAATTTGGACAGCAGCGAGGGAAATGTTAGAATATTTATAGCTATGGTAATAACAGCATTTCATGTACTCCACAAGGCATTTTTAAAGCATCTATCATAATTATGTTTTAAGACTGTCACTCAGGTAAGAGGACAGGTCTAAAGATAAATATTTGAGAATCATGATTTCAAAAGAATCATTATAGCAATGAATATTCATGAGCTATTTGAAGTAGTGAAATATGAGGAAATATTTCACTACTGCAGAAATGCAGATTTGTAATGGGGTACACTCAACTGTGAGGAGACAGACATATGCGCAAACGGATTGACAAAAAGCGAGGCTAATGTAGAACCATAAAGCAGTTAAAGAAAGTCTAGAAGCCACAAGAAAAGTGAATTGTAAGTAGAAAGAATTAAACTTCAGCACCAATTACTTCAGATAGACAAGAATGTGTAAAGTGGAAAGATCCTCAAATATGTAATAATATATTTTATTTGCAGAATTTACCCCAGGCATTTCATGGGAAGATATTTTAATAAAATGAATATTTGCAAATGTCTGGGCAGAGTTAGGAAACAAATGAGATATGGTGAAGTACTGGAAGTTTAGCAGCAATGAAAAGCAGTTCTTTCCCCCCCTCCAACCCTTGGCTGGAGGAAACAGTTACTTGTCAAATACGTGCTACTTGGTGAGGACTGTAAACATGGAGAGTTGTTCTATCTGCTGCTTCCAGGGAGGACTTGCTTTAAGCTACAGCTGTTTCTTTACATTCCATTAGCTGCCCTCTCACCTTCATACTAGAAAGTGCCGCTTTCTTTCTTTCTGCCGCTGCTTGCTTTGAGGTGACTTACCATAATTCTTGCTTTCTCCTTACTGTTCCTATATGCATGTAAAGAGATCCTTTGTTGAATTTCCTTAATTCAACATGAAGATGTTACATGACTTTCCAAAGGCAACATGTCACAAATGATACAATCTCTCTCCTTTTCATACATTATATACATATTTCAGGGCAAAGAGAAAAGAAACAGTAGAGGGAAAAGTTTTCATCAAGAGCCATGAAATGATGGAATGCAGGGGAAAGTTAAGAGAGATTGTTTTTTTCTTATACAGGAAGCAGCACGTCTTTTTCAGTTTAGAAGGAAGATTGGAATAATTGCTGTAGAAACAGAGATATATTGAAATATGCATGAATACCAAAGGTGGTGTAAATCTCATAATTATCAGGAAAGGGTTAGTGATTGACTTCTTAGAGGAAAAGTAAGATTTGCTGTATTGGTGGCAAAGAGGGGAACCATTCCATGGTCAAAAGGGCACCTTAATAATGGCCAGACCTTTTTGGAAATATGTGACATGGCAAAAGGAATACCAAATAGACACTTCTAGGTGAAGCCAGGTTTTATCATCACTATTGCTTGTGAAAAACTTCAATTCACATATGGTACTATCCAAAGTAGCTATTCCCATCTTTATATGTGAAGAACATTATTCCACAATTATCTTGAGTTTTATTTTTACTTAAAATTTTTCATCAGAAAGGAATTTCTGTTATCATTGCCCTGTTTTATTATCAGTAATGACACCCAGATTACTAATATATGCCTTTATTTTAAAATCTTATTGTGCACTTGTTCTATGTACTTGTGGTTATCAGTTAAAGAAATCTAGAAAGTATTTGATTTATGTGGACTTAGCTCCCAAATCTATTCTTATAATTATTACATTTATTATCTTTGCTACATTCCTTAGCTGCCAGTGTGTCTGCCAGTTTCAGGACCTTCTCAATCAACACTTCTGAATGGAAATATACCTAATTTGCTTTCTAACTATACAATATATTCTTATTCCTGTCACTATAATTCTTTAGGTTAATAACCAATAAGGTAACCTGCCTCTCCCAGTCCTGCTGCCTGATTTTTGGCAGGGATCTAGGCTTTCATATCTGTGCATAGCCTTCAAAGACTCACCAAATGTAGCTGAGCTTGCCAGCTTCTTGATTCTGTCCAATGTAAAGAAATGAAGTCAAACCTCCATATTTAAGTTAAGGAGAAAATTTGCTAGCAGGCATATGACTACCTTTGATACCAGAACTCCCCCTACTGATTAAATGAATTAAACAAAACAAACGGAAAAAACGTTTTGTGCCAGGATAAAAGTTCACACATCTTTTTCATTAAAAGTTACTAGGAAAATCTTCTGCATTCCAGATAGTACCTGGGCTGATTTTCTACTGTGTCTCACTATGCTATTTAGGCATTACTACATAAAAGAATCATGAAATATCAGTGGGCTACATAATTAATTAGTAATTAATTAATTTCCAATTATTCAGATCCAATAGGAGACTCTCCTAATCTGGTCCAGTCTTGATTTCTTTTGTTTAGGCTCATTCTTCCATATGTGATCAGCTGGCAGGATAGCTATGAGCGGGCTTATCTAGATTGACCTCACAGCTTTGGAGTTCTAGTGGTTATTTTCTGGGGTTCAGAGAGTGAGGGAATCATATGTCTCATTTCATCCAGCTAGTTAACCTCTTTTTCTCATGTTGATTTTTCAGGTTTCCAAGAGAGCAAAAAAAACATACAAGATCTCCTAGGGCTAAGTCTAGAGTTGACATATCACTTTCACCACATTTTACTGTCAGGGGATAATTACAAGGCCATTTTAGATAGCATGGATAGGTAAATAGACTCCACTTCTTCATGGAAAAAGCTATCAAGTGACAGGTTTGTGGACAAAAGAAGGGGAATAATTGAGACCACATTTGCAATCAGTCTACTTCGTTTCTGATGGACATAGGTCCTGCTAATTGGACAGTCACTATATTTGCGGACTACAGTGCCTACCTCAAGACAATAATTCAGTCTGTCTAGTGCTGTTAACTGCTCTGGTTTCTTGCCAGTGTAAAATCTGCTGTAGTCTCTTCCTGCTCATCTAGACTCCTGGGCCCAAACTCTACTGAGAATCCCTTTTGTATTTCTGCCAAAAATTCCTTGCAATAACTTAATGAAAAATAAAATACTTTATTGCTCAATTTTTTTTCAGTCAAATTCAATTTTACTTTGGAAATAAGTCTTTATCCAGAGAGTGAAATATCTATGATTCTTTTTACTTTCTGGATGTTAATTCACATGACACAAAGGCAGGCCTTTTTCATCAAGAGCATTGATTATTCAGTTAATATCTTTGATGAACACCAACAAAAATTTAGAACCCATGCAGCTGCATGAATATTAGAAAGTCACTGTAAGAGAAAACATGACTGAGCAAGCATGGTAATTACTATAATCCTGTCACTACACCTGGATAACTTACTAAACCCACCCTGTAATAAAGAAATTACTAACCTATTTTGAAGCTCTATATTGGGTTAGAGAAGCTATGATTTGCTTTTTTGTTTTTTTGTGAATGGTTAGAGTTTTAATTATATCCAAGTTTTTAGATTCCTGCCTTATTTGGTAAGGCACAATATTCTACACATACAGTTTGTGGATCAGGGAAAGCTGAATTCCAAGTTAGAAGACTAGGCATTTATTAGGAGCAGAAAAAGACCATGCATGGATCAGTTTGAAAGGCTAGTTGTGTGCATAAGCTCATGTATAATCAAAGAAAATATTGTGTCAAGATCAGAAGGGCAAACTAAAAGCTAATAGTTGAAATATCAGAGTATCTAGTAAAGGGCATAAACCGTGTTTGGGAAGAAGGTAAAAAGCCATCTAGCCAAAAAGCTGTGGGGGAAAAATGTGTAGGAATATAGGTGGAAATATTAATTCATCAAGCACTCACCTTCTGACAGAAGTTCTACTAGATGCCATTGTGGCACAAAGATGAATAACTAATCAAGAATGAGACGATTTACAGAAGAAGACAGATACATTTAGTACAAATCATCATAAAATATGGTAAGTTTTTGCCAAAGAAAGAGTAAGTATTCACTGGAAGTACATATGAGAAAAATATTTTTGCTTGTGGGATACTTATATATGAACTGAACAAATGGATTTTTTTTCAGACTGACAGAAAGATCATTCTAACTACAGAATTAATCAGCAAAGAAGTGTAAGTGTGTAAAATTATGGTGAATTTCAGAAGCAGTGAGTTCTCAATAAATATCTTGTATATTGTGGAGTATCAGGAAATAAATTTGGAAAAGTAACTTCATACAGAATTTTAAAAGACCTTAAATCATTTTCTAAAAATATACAAAGTAGGCACATGGTTACAAGATCTAACAGACCTTCTTAGTTGAAAAATATGGAATTCCTTCTGGTAAAAAGGTTATAGAAAAGGTCAGGTACTTGGAGTTAAAAGCAATGTGATCACTTGATTAAAGGGAAGAAGAATAGATATGGAAAAAAATGTTGTCCATCAAACCAGCTCTCCCACAGTTAATAATTAAAAACTTTGGGTAAAATATTTAAAAAACTAAAGAGTAAATAAAATCTGGATGAAAGTAGACACTTTGAAGAAAAGAGTGGTATAATGTGAAATTCTTCTTTATTTTGCTCTTGAAGTTGAATTCCAGTCTGCATCGTTTGAGGAGGGCCAGATAGTATTACAATAAGCATAAGAGTGCAGATAGATCTTTGACATACAAATTTTATTCAAGAAAGGAGAGAGAAAGTAGAGTCACAAATTCTGTGCATAAACTCTGCAAATCACATATCCAACAAATGACTTATATTCAGACTACACACTGAATTCTCAGGATGATCCCTAAATTGTGCAATTAGGACAATCTCCATTCAACTCATCTAGGGCTAAGTAAAACTGAAATTTGAGTTGCTATCATAAGGGTACAGAGGAGTTTTACAGTTTGAGTTCAGCTGAGTTACCTGCTTACTTAAACATCGAAATCAAGATCAATACTCTTCAGAAGAAGAAAATATAATGTAGAATTTCTACAGCAGTTTGACCTCTTTCTTATCAGCATTTGGAATTATTGGATGCATTAGTTAATCATATTCAATTTAGATATTGTAACAATTGTGTAATAGTATCTAATTGTGGCTTTAATTTGCATTCTGCTAATGAGTGATGATGTTGAGCATCTATTCATGTGTCTATTTGCTTTCCATATGTCTCCCTGGATGAAGTCACTGTTATCTTTTGCCATTCAAAAATTACAATTATTTGGTTTTAAATGATTTTTGAGGGTTCCTTTTATAGTTTGAATATAAGTCATTTGTTGGAAATGTGGTTTGTAATTCTTTTTTTCTGAGTTTATTGATTGCTTTTTTATTTCCTTAGTAGCAGTGGTAGCTGTTCTTTTCTTTTCTTAGAACAAGACTAGTAATTTGTTGAGCCATATATCTGCAAGACTCAGAAATAAAAGCACATGTCAGATTCATACAATGTCAGCAGGGGTGAATTGACTGGGGACTACTGGATTTGTTTCTAAGATGACTCAGTCACAGGGTTTACAAGTTGCTTTTGACTATAAAAGTCTTTACAGAGATTGAGGACCAGGACATTTGGATTTTTCAATATGGTTTGCTCTGTAGGCTACTTGACTTTAACTTGACTTCAACAAAATCTCCCATCCTCTTTTTTCATCTAACAACCTCAGCCTCTGGTAACCACCATTCTACTCTCTACTTCTTTGAAATCAACCTTTTTGGAATTCACATATGAGTGAAATCATGCAGTATTTGCCTGTATGTGTCTGGCTTATTTCACTTAATGTCCTCCATCTGCATCTAAGTTGTTGTAAATGACAGGATTTTCTTCATTTTTATGGCTGAATAGTGCTCCATTTTTATATTTACAACAACATTTTTTAGTCCATTCATTCATTGATGGACACTTAGATTAATTTCATATCTTGGCTTATTGCAAAGAGTATTGCAATAAGCATAAGAGTGCTTATAAGATAGGTCTTTGACATACAAACTTCATATTTTTTGGTTATATATCCAGTGGTGGAATTGCTGAATCATAGAGTTGTACCATTTTTAAGTTTTTAAAGAAACCTTCATACTGTTTTCTAAAATGACTGCATTACTTTACATTTCCACCAATAGTGTGCAAAGGTTGCTTTGTCCTGACATCTACTCCAATATTTCTTATCTTCCATTATTTGAGGCTAGCCACCTCAACAGATTTGAGATAATATCTCATTGTGATTTTAATTTGCTTTTACTGATGAAAAAGTTTTGTGTATTTTTAAATTTCCTTTGAGATTTCCTCTTTGACCTATATATTGTTTGGAAATGTGCTTTTTAGGTTTCCAAGTATTTCCAAATACTTGAAATAACTCCAAATACTTGGAAATACTTCCTGTTTTTCTATTATTTATCCATAGCTTAATTTCATAATATCCAGAGAACACATTTTGTATAATTTTAGTTCCTTAAATTTGTGAAGGCTTTTTGTGACCCAGGATACTGTCTTTCGTAGTGAATGTTACTTGAGCTATTGATAAGAATGTGTACTTTGATGTGTTTGGAATGCTCATCAGCATTAACCAGATCTTATCATTGAATGGCATAGTTTAGTTTATTTATGTATTTACAATTTTCTTTGTTGTCTAGTAATTCCAGTAATTGTCAGAGTGGAGTGCTCAAATCCCCAACAATAATTAAGAATTAGAATATCTTTCCTTATAGCTCTATTGGTTGTAGTTTCATATATTTTGAAGCTGTTTTTTTTGTATACATTTAAGATTGCTATGTCTTCTTCAGTGATTGATCCTTTTATCACTGGGTAATGTCTCTCTTTATTCCTAGTAATTTCTTTGAAATCTACTTCACTTGATATTAATAAAATAATTACTGCTTTAAAATTATTTCTTATTAATATTAGTGTATATTTTTCCTCTCTTTACTGTCAATCTATCTATATACTATTGTGTTTGAAGTGAATTTATTGTAGGCAGCATATAGCTGTTTTTATTTTAATTTATGATTTAAATTTTTGGCTTTTAATTAATATACTTAGAGCATTATATTTAAAGGAATAATCACTATATTAGGGTTTATGTTTGTCATTTCAATCTACATTTTCTTTTTACTGTTTTGTTCTCTGTTTTTTGTTATTCTGTTTATCATTTCTTTCCTTTCTGTTGATTAATATTTTGTAGGATTACATCTTGTTTTATTTATACTGTTTCCAAAGAAAATAATTCTGGTTTTGTTTTTTATTGTCATTCTATTTATTTGTTTTATGTTCTTATTTCTATTTTTAAAAATTTGCTTTGAAATTTCTGTGCTCTTCTTTCTATGATTTCTTAAGGTGGAGACTTAGGTCTATGATTTTAGACTGTCTTCATTCATAAATGTGAGCATTTTAAGCTACAAATATCCCTCTAAGTACCCCTTTACTACACAAAATTTGAGATATATTTTCTATCAGCCAGTTTAAAATATTTTCCTATTTCTTTTAAGATTACTACTTCTGCACATACATGTATGTAAAGATATATTTGTAAATAAATATATATATATACACACACACATATAAATAGTAAATATATATAGTGTGTGTGTCTAGATATCTTAATATTTGTTTCTAAGTTAATTCCATTTTGGTGGAAGAACTTATCTTGGGTAACTTGTATGATTTTAATTCCTTCACACTTATTAAAACTTGTTATATAGATATCTGAAAAACTACAAAATATTTGGTAAATGAACAACATTCTTTTCAAAAACTCACAAGGCAAAACAAAAATTAGAAAATATATTTAACTCAATATAAATTCAACACTCATTCATGATAAAACTCTAAGTAAAAAAATATTTAAAAGAAACTTCTTCAAACTGCTGAAAGATATCATTAAAAACCTACAGAGGCCAATATATTTAAAAGTGAAAGACTTAATACTTGCACCCTGAGTTTGGGAATAGCGTATGGATGTCCATTGTTATCACTTATACTCAACATCATACTAAAGATCTAATAAGGAATCAATTTGAAAGAAAAAAGTAAAATTGTCTTTATTTATAAATGACATGACTGACTAGGAAGAAAATCCTAAGTGTTTTACAAGACATTCTAAAACTGGTAAATATGTGCAGCAAGGGACAGGATAAAATAAAACAATATACAAAAATAATTTATTTCTATATACTAAAAATGAACTGAAAAAATATTTAAAAATAATGCAATTTACCACAATGTCACAAAGATAATATACTTTGATGTTTAAAAACATATGGGCAAGGTGTGCCTGCTGAAAACTATAAAACACTGATGAAAGAAAGTACATAGTACCTAAATAAATGCAGAGTTATACTGAACTCATAAATTGAAAGACTCAGTAGTGCTGTTTTATTAATTGTCTCCAGATTAATCTAAATATCCAATGTAGTCACAATCAAAATCTTAGCAGGCTTTTTATATTACAGAAAATCATAAATTAATTATAATATTAATTTAATTATAAATACCTATTTATATGTCATTAATTTAAAAAGCACAATAGACAATTTTTAAACAGAAGAGCAAATTTAGAGAACTCATGTGATTTCAAGACTTAATTCAAAACTATATTAATCGAGATAGTAAATATACAAGAATATACAATGGATTGATGAAATAGGAGAGAAAGTTCAGAAATAGGCCTGCACATGTCTCTTTAATTTTCAATAAAGGCATTAAATTAATTCAAAAGAGGAAAATATTTATTTCAACGAATGATATTGAATAAATAAAAAGATACCTATAGGGATACCATATGAAAATATGTAAAATTATATTTATGTTTTGCTCCATGTACATAAATTGTCACCAAATGGAACAAAGACACAAATGTGAAGACTAAAACACAGGACTTCTAAAATACATTGTGGTAGAATATTTTTGTGACTTGGAATTTAAAAACTATTCTTTGTACATGATATAAAGAGCACAAATCATTTTTTAAAACATGACTAATTTGTCTAATTGAAATAAAAAGCTTCTGTTTTTTGAAGATATTTTTAAGACCAAGTTTCATTGTAGGATAAAATATTTGCAAAACACTTATTTGATAAGGAACCCTCAAAAGTCAATAATTTAAAAAAATCAAGCAGTACAATAAAAATGTGTGAACGTCTTGAACAGGTTCTTCAAAGAAGATACAGAAAGCAATTAAGCAAATAAACAGATGCTCAACACTGTTAGTCACCAGGCAAGTGAAAATTACCACAAACATTAAGCACATGAGAGAGAAACAAAACAGAAATAATTTTAACTTGAGAAAGGATAAGAAACATATAAATTCAACATGCTATCTTGAATTTGATTCTAAGAATACATAACATTCTAGAGACAATTGACAAATTTTAAATAGAGTTTTGATTAGATGAGTAGTAATAAGTAAATATTATGTTTTTGACTTTGATGATTTGTTTGTCATTTTGAATGAGAATGACAGGCTTTTAAGACTGAGGAATCTGAGTAAAGTATATACCAAAATTTTTGCAGTATTTTTACCACTGCTCTGTAATTTTACTTTTTTTAAATTTAAAAGTTATAAAGAGTAGAGGCAAAATACACAGATTTTTAGAAAAATATTAACAGAGAGTACTGCTGGAAAGAGGCTTTTTCTAAATGAATTTTAATTTTATAATAATAATCCAAATTATATCCAATATTGATAATGGAAATGATTGATGGCCACTGAAGTACACAGAATTCCATATAGTCAGAGGAAATAAAGAAATATTGATTAACATTAGACATTGTTGATATGCCTGTTGAAAATTTAAACACTGAATAAGTTGAATGTATAATTCTCAAAACAATAAAGTGAAAGGGGAACAGAAAAAACTGAAAATAAAACTGGATTAATCCAAATGATTCAAACAAAAGCATAAAAATAAATAGCACATTCTATGTTAAGAACACAGGTAGATAAATCCACAAAGATGGGAAAAATCAGCACAAAAAGGATGAAAATACCCAAATCCAGAACGCCTCACATCCTCCAAGGGATCACAACTCCTCACCAGCAAGGGAACAAGGCTGGATGAGAAATGAGTCTATGAATTGACAGAAACAGAAATCCACAGAAACTAACAATTAAAGTTATAGGCAAACAAATTAAGGTTGCAAACAGAAAGAAGTGTACTATCTAAAGGTAATGAATAAATAACCAGTAAGGCATAAAAATGCTTAACTTACACACACACTGTTAGTCACTTGGCAAGTAAAAATTCAAACCACAAGTGTCAAGTTCATGAGAGATATATATGGATGGAGATGCGCACACACACACACACACACACACACGCACACACACACGCACACACACACACACATACACACAGAGTTGACCCTTGAATAACGAATTTGAACTGAGCAAGTCTGTTCACACATGGATTTTTTTCAATAAAAGTGATACTCAGTGTGCCTACTTCTCCTGCCTTCCCTTCCACATCCTTCACTTCTTTTGCCCCTGCCACCCCTGAGAGAGCAAGACCCAGTCCTCCTTTTCATCTTCCTTCTCAGCTTGTTCAGCATGAGGACAACATGGATGAAGACATTTATAATGATCCACTTCCACTTAATGAATAGTAAATATGAGACAGTCCACCATTACTGAGGCAGACCGCCATTACCAAGGCAGTTCTAACTATACCTCTATAAACAAAACCACAAAGAAGTTCACACAGCAACTGGGCAGAGCCCACAGCAGCTCAGCAACACCTCTGCTGGCAGACTGTGAATAGGTTATTCCCTCTCTGGGCAGAGCATCTCTGAACAAAGGCAGCAGCACATCAGGAACTTATAAATAAAGCCCCACCTTCCCAAGACAGAGCATTTGGGGAAAAAAGGCAGTTGAGTTCTGCTGCAGCAGACTTAAACATACCTGCCCAGCAGCTCTGAATGGAACAATGGAGCTCACAGCTCAGCTCTTGAGCTCCTATAAGGGACAGACTGTCTCCTCAAGCAGCCCCCCAACCCATATATATCCAAAGAGACACCTCCTAAACGAGAGCTCAGACTGACATCTGGCAAGTATCCATCTGGGACAAAGATAACAGAAGAAGCAACTGGCAGCAACCCTTGCTGTTAGGCAGCCACTGCAGGTGATCCCAGGCAAGCAAGGTCTGGAGTGGACCTCCAGCAGTCCTACAGCAGAGGGACCTGACTGTTAGAAGGAAAACTAAAAAACAGAAATAGCTTCATCATCAACAAAAAGGATGTCCACTCAGAGACCCCATCCAAAAGTCACCAACTACAAAGACCATAGTTAGATAAATCCACTATTATTGTGTGGGAGTCTGTCTCTTTGTAGGTTGTTAGTCCTGTGTCCAGGAATTTAGCCATTTCTTCTAGATTTTCTAGTTTATTTGCATAGAGGTGTTTATAGTATGCTCCAATGGTAGTTTGTATTTCTGTGGGGTCAGTGGTAATACCTCCTTTGTCATTTTTTATTGTGTCTATTTGATTCTTCTCTTTTCTTCTTTATTACTCGCGCTATCAGTTTATCCATTTGTTAATCTTTTCAAAAAACCAGCTCCTAGATTTATTGATTTTTTTGGAGGGGTTTTTGTGTCTGTATCTCCTTCAATTCTGCTCTAATCTTTGTTATTTCTTGTCTTCTGCTAGCTTTTGAATTTGTTTGCTCTTGCTTCTCTAGTTCTTTTCATTATGATATTAGGGCATTGATTTTAGATTTTTCCCTCTTTCTGATGTGGGCATTTAGTGTTATAAATTTCCTGCTTAACACTTCTTTAGCTGTGTCCCAGAGATTCCGGTACAAAATCTTTGTTCTCATTGGTTTCCAAGAATTTATTTCTGCCCTAATTTTGTTATTTACCCAGTAGTCATTCAGGAGAAGGTTGTTCAGTTTCCATGTAGTTGGGAGGTTTTGAGTAAGGTTCTTAATCCTTAGTTCTTATTTGAGTGCACTGTGGTCTTAGAGACTATTTATGATTTCCATTCTTTTGCATTTGCTGAGGAGTGTTTCACTTCCAATTATGTGGTCGACTTTAGAATAGGTGCTATAAGGTGGGGAAAAGAATGTATATTCTTATAATTTGGACTAGAGAGTTGGGTAGATGTCTATTAAGTCCATTTGGCCCAGAGCTGAGTTCAAGTCCTGAATATCTTTGTTAATTTTCTGTCTGGTTGATCTGTCTAATAGTGACAGTAGAGTGTCAAAGTCTCCCATTATTATTGTGTGGGAGTCTAAGGCTCTTTGTAGATCTTTAAGAACTTGCTTTATAAACCTCTGGGTACTTCTGTATTCCATGAATATATATTTAGGTTAGTTAGTTCTTTTTGTTGCATTAATCCCTTGACCATTATGTAATGCCCTTCTTTGTCTTTTGTGATCTTTGTTGGTTTAAAGTCTGTTTAACAAGAAACTAGGATTGCAACCCATCCTCTTTTTTTGCCTTCCACTTGCTTGGTAAATATTCCTCCATCCCTTTATTTTGATCCTATGTGTGTCTTTGCATGTGAGATGGGTCTCCTGAACACAACACATTGATGGGTCTTGACTCTATCCAATTTGCCAGTCTGTGTCTTTTGATTGGGGCATTTCGCCCATTTACATTTAGGGGTAATATTGTTATGTGTGAATTTGATCCTGTCAACATGATGCTAACTGGTTACTTTACAATTACTTGATGCAGTTTCTTTACACTGTTGTTGTTCTTTATGTCTTGATGTGGTTTTGCAGCAGCTAGTACCAGTTTTTCCCTTCCATAGTTAGTGTTTCCTTTAGGAGCACTTGTAAGTTAGGCCTAGTGATGACAAAATCCTTCAGCATTTGCTTGTCTGTAAAGGATTTTATTTCTCCTTTGCTTATGAAGCTTAGTTTGGCTGGGTAGGAAATTTTGGGTTGAAAATTCTTTTCCTTAAGAATGTTGAATGTTGGCTCCCACTCTTATGGGTTGTAGAATTTCTGCAGAGAGATTTTCTATTAGTCTGATAGGCTTCCCTTCGTAGTTAACCTGACCTTTCTCTCTCGCTGCCCTTAACATTTTTTCTTTTGTTTCAACATTGGAGAATCTGACGATTCTGTGTCTTGGGGTTGCTCTTCCCAAGGTGTATCTTAGTGGGGTTCTCTGTATTTCCTGAATTTGAATGTTGGCCTCTCTTGCTAGGTTGGGGAACTTCTCTTCAACAATACCTTGAAGTATGTTTTCCAGCCTGGTTCCAGTCTCCCCATTACTTTCAGGTATACCAATGAATTGTATGTAGCTTTGGTCTTTTCACATAGTCCCATATTTCTTGGGGAACTTGTTCATTCTTTTTGTCTAATCTTGTCCTCATGCCTTATTTCAGTAAGTGGATCTTCAATCTCTTATATCCTTTCTTATGCTTGATTGATTCAGCTATTGATACTTGTGTATGCTTCACGAAGTTCTTGTGCTCTGTTTTTCAGCTCCATCAGGTCATTTATGTTCTTCTCTAAACTAATTATTCTAGTTAGAAGTTCTTTAACCTTTTAACAAAGTTCTGAGCTTCCTTGCATTGGGTTAGAACATGCTTCTTTAGCTCAGAGGAGTTTGTTATTACCCACCTTCTGAAGCCTACTTCTGTAAATTAGCCAAACTCATTCTCCATCCAATTTTGTTCCCTTGCTGGAGAGGAGTTGTGATTATTTGGAGGATAAGAGGCATTCTGGTTTTTGGAATTTTCAGCATTTTTACACTGCTTTTTCCTCATCTTCATGGATTTATCTACCTTTGATCTTTGAGGCTGATGACCTTTAGATGGTGTTTTTGTGTCAGGGTCCTTTTTGTTGATGTTGATGTATTGCTAGTTTTTCTTCTAACAGGCCTCTCATATGCAAGTCTGCTACACTTTGCTGGAGGTCCACTTCAGATCCTGTTTGCCAAGGTATCACCAGCAGAACCTGTAGAACAGCAAAGATTGCTGCTTGCTCCTTCCTCTGGAAGTTCATCCCAGAGGGGCACTGGCCTGATTTCAGCTGGAGCTTTACTATAGAAGGTGTCTGTTGACCCATGGGGGAGGTCTTTCCCAGTAAGGAAGCACAGGGGTCAGGGACCCACTTGAGGGGGCAGTCTGGTGCCTTAGCAGAGCTCGAGTGCTGTGCTAGGAGAATTGTCCTTGTCAGGATCTGCTGCTCTCTTCAGAGTCAGCATGCAGGAACATTTAAGTTTGATGAAGTTGTATCCACAATCACCGCTTCTACCTGGTGCTCTGTTCCAGAGAGATGGGAGTTTTATTTATAAGCCCCTGTCTGGGGCTGCTGCCTTTTTTTCAGAGATGCCCTGCCTAGAGAAGAGGAATCTAGAAAGGGAGTCTGGACACAGCCACTTGGCCACATTGTGGTGAGTTCTGCCCAATCTGAACTTCCAGGCCTTCTTAGTACTTTCAAGGAAAGGCTGACTACTCAACACTTACTAATGGTGGATACCCTTCCCCCTTACCAAGCTCAAGCTTCCCAGGTTGACTTCAGACTGCTGTGCTAACAGTGAGAATTTCAAGCCACAGTGGTTCTTAGCTTGCTGGGCTCCATGGGAGTGGGACCTGCTGAGTGAGATTACTCACTTGACTCCCTGGCTTCAGCCCCCTTTCCAGGGGAGTGAACAGTTCTGTCTAGCTGGGGTTCTAGGTGCCACTGGGATATGAAAAAACACTCCTGCAACTATTGAGCTATTTCAAGTGAATGCATGGAGGTAGAGAGAGGCACTAGCAGCAACAATAACCAAAAAAAAAAAAAAGATAAAATATTTATCTGAGATTTTAAATATCAATGATAATGTTGTATCTGTTTTATAACTTACATATATAAGCTTAGATAAGTATTTTTACACAAAAAACTGAAATGGTCACTCTGATAGCAAGCTTATTGTTCATTTTTTAACATTAGGTATATGCCAAAATAAATTGTGTAGCCCATCCAAGAGAAAGTCATTCAATTTTTAATAATAGCCATTCTGACCGGGTATGACAATATCTCACTGTAGTTTTTATTTGCTTTTCTCTAATGATTAGTGATGTTGAGCATTTTTTCATATACTTGCTGTCCATTTGGATGCCTTTTTTTAAAGAAATGTCTATTCATGACCTATCACCACTTAAAATTTTTCTTGCACACTACAAACTTGTAGAAAAATATTAAAAATAGGATCATGAATTTGTGATAGAATTTTTGTTATAAATGTTATCTATGGATACAGTTTTATATTCGGAACATAGCTAAAGGATTATTTAATAATATAAATGTGTGACGTGTATAGATGCAGGTTTCTGTAAATTAAAAGAACTATTAGCTAAAAATGAGTATTTAATGCTTTTATAATACATTAACAATGAGGAACAAATAAATTTAACTGAATTTAAAATAAATATGCATCCTTAAATCTACTAGAGTTTCTTTGAAATATCTGTGACATTCCAATAATAAAGTATTTGAACTTAATTTGCATAACATTTTAAGTAGTTCATAATGCTTTTCCATTTTATTATGAACCTTACTCATAGGTTCTTAAAAATGATATTCTGAAGTATCCAAAACAAATGCTAGTATTCCAGTTTTATAGATAAGATAATTTGGTAGGTGATATAAACAATAAATGCTTGTTTAAAATAAAAGCTTAAAAAGTGAAAATTTCTGATTCAAAATCATACCAGGTTATCTGACTTCTAATTACCACTCATCTAATTATATTATTTCATTGAAAACAAAATTTTTAAAAATTGTTCCAGATTATTGCTTAGCAAACTTTGCCTTTTGAGAATATGTCTGTGCAAACTAACAGATATTACAAATGCTTATCTTGGATTTATGAGGCAATAATCTAAGGTAGTCAAAGGATTACATGGCTACAAGTCCATACCGCTAGAGACTTGATACAATTCAACTGAGAAAAAATAATAAAATAACCTTCTACATCTATTTCCCATGTTTATTAGCAACTAGTGGCTGGACAAATAAGCAAAGGATCAAGTTATGTGGTAAGAGAGGATTAAATTATTCAGCTTTCATTAGGCTACCTGTTAAGTACAGTAGAAGTTAAGGAATGAAACAGCTAAGGGGATTGTAATTGAACTACAAAAATATATTGCACAAAATATTTCCTTTGATGTTTTGCTCATATCTTCAAGATTAGAGACCCTTCAGTCTTCGCTACATTCACTGTTTATTCTTAGTTCTCTCTTTGCCTTTTAAAGTACTGCTTTCTGTATCTTTTATCTCAGTTCATCTTTACATTTTTCTCTACCTACTTCTTGTCCTTCATTACATTATATGCCAAGCTCAGGTATTCAAATATAAAGATTGGAAGATAAATATGTCATGTTGCGTAAGGAGCTCTAATTTTCATTCTCAGTCTGTGCCTTAAAACTAGAACTTTCTTAGCAATATTGAATTAAGTGAGAGTACTTAATTCAATTTGATATGGGGAATGGCCTGAAGTAGATGCGTTTACTCTACTTCCAGACTGGTTCTTGTTCTCTCTCACTCCCTACATTTTTTCAGGCTCTTTCAAACTTGTTACCTTTTAGTTTTTCTCTGGTTTCAAGCCATTTACCCTGTTTGGCAATTTGAAATCCTGGTTCTCTCATTTTACCCTCAACACTGTCTATTTTTGGTGTGTAGGTGTGTAGCTACTATCTGGTTCTTGAGGTAACTTTATGTCCATGAGTTCCAGTAACCGTTTTGTTTACTTTAAGCCTCACTTGGAAACATCCCACTAGACTGGTAAAAGGACTGGGTTGCTCCAAACCCTCTGAAAGTAGCGAAGGTAGGGGATCATTTATTCTCAGCTTGTATATAAAAAACTAGCATCCCAGATAGAAATTACATTTCCCTAAAGAAATTCAAAATAAGAATTGGTTTAGAAAGAAAGCAATTGATATTGGAGCTGTATCATAAAATAATATTATCAATGACATATTGGGTAATCATAATTTCACTATTTGAACTGCTGACTTAAGGAAAACAAGTAACTTAGTGAGGTGAAGCTTCATTCCTGTGAGATTCTTCAGGTAAAAATTCAAGTTTGCATCCAACTGATCATTGGTATATTGGAAGCATTTTGTGCTAACTCTAATAATGACAGATAATGATATATTTTGTACTGTGATATTTAATAAAAATAATCTGTGCTCTAAAATTTATTTTATTTTGTGTTGCTGACTTAATTTTCTAATATTAAAAAAACCATTATGAAAACTATAGTGGGAAATTAAACACCTCATACATATTATAACAGACCCTGCTTTTATCTAGATTTTGTGCTAACAGACGGTGGGTAGAAAAATATAGAATCATATAAGTGATCCAAATAATATAGGGATAGATATATTAGGAAAGATATAAAAATTTTTAATAATTTAGAAATAATGACTGATACTACTATATGTAAAGTAGAACACTGATTATAAGAAAGACTATAATTCTCATTTCTAAATCTTTTTCAAAATATAGGTGATTTTCCTGTACTTAGCAAGCAATTTTCTTGAATAAATAATCCGCGATTTTTTAGATCTGAAGGTAATTTTAAAAGTCATCTATTCAAAACCTTTAGAGATGAGAAAACTTCCTTCTCAGAGACTGATTTTTGGCAGGGACATATAACTAAATAATGGCAAAAAATAGGACTATATGCCTTTTGCTTTCCTGGAAAAATATTCGTAATATTATTATTCTTATTTTAGTAATATATTTTTTCTTAAGTAATTTGGTCTGAAGCTTTGAGAAAAATAATTACTATGAAAGATTTAGGGTGTCACAAAAAAGGTGAAGTTCAAGCCCAGATATCCTGTCTCCAAGGCAGTTTTATTCCTTAAAAATATGATATCTAATAAACATAATTTTGATGAGGGTTACTTTCATTTAGAGAGTGTCAGATTAACCATGCTTATAATAAAATGGTGCTCTATGTTATTCTAAATAAAATGTTTGCCTTAAGTCAGAAAAACATACAGAAAATGAACTTACCTATTTCCACTTGAACATTATAACTCATGACTTAAGAAATACTGATATTAATAAATAATTTTATCTAAAATGAAAAAAAATCACAAAAGAGATAAAACGGTTAAAATTACTCTGATAATAATTTAAACATTAAAAGAGAAGACCACTAAATAATATAGCCCAATTCCTACATGAAATGAAACAAAATTTTGACATAGGGTTTTTCATAATGTTTGAGGTTAAAAGAGATTCAGATTTGAAACTCCCTGGGGAAATAACTTCCTCAACTGCAGAATTCTCATGACAGACTAGGAATCACAAGAATGTAAGACAATCTTGTAAAAGCAAGAGCATAACATGGCAAGTGAATTAATGTGTAGAACAGAATATTGGTTATTGTTAAACTGCCAAATCCACTTACTAAGAATATAGGAGGATGAGCACTGTAAAACTATGCCAAAACTAATGGAATTTGGATATCAAAAAAATAGAACTCAGTTTACAAAATCAGTTGTTCAGAATACAAATAGGCCAAATGAATGAATTTATAAATGAATAAAAATTTTATTCCCTAGGAAAAATTCCTATGAAGGATTCCCTATGAAACATCAAATAAAAAAGGGGTTATTCAAATATATGAACTTGATTCCAGAGCATGTGTATATCAAATTATTATGAAGCAGATAAACATATTACATAGTACCTAAATCAGAACTAGTTGTTCCTTTCTGTTTATGTAACAAACCAAATTAATTCTAGTCTGGAATAACAGTGATTCTTATCCGTTTACATTTCCTATTTAAAGGTAAAAGAGTTGTTTCTCCATATCATCTATTTGATCTTTCATTTCTCTAGAGAAAGTTCACTGATTTCTAGAGGAATTATAAACAGAAGTAATCCACTTAGCTAAGACCAAAAAGACAATATAACCTATTGAAATGTTATTATAAAAAGAAACCAAATTTATATCCAAATAGAAAAAAAAAATTTCCTCATCATTCATGTATTATCCAGAAAATCTTAAAGTTTTTAATAAAATTACTAGCCTCTCACCTGGGAATAGGTGTGTAAATATTTTGTATGTTGTCTTTAACTTAATGAGTTATCATGGAATAGGAAGTTTTAAAGTCTGAATTACTAAGCATTATTTTACTTTTTTAATTCATTCAAATCTAATTTAATACTATTTTATATTTTTTCAATGGTATTAAGCACAGTGTTAAACATACTACATAGTTTTCTTTATATTTCATAATGTATGCTTTAATGGACAATTTAGATTTCTTGCATAATAGTAACATACAGAACTCTAACAGAGAAAACTTTCACTGAATGTTACCTATGTATGAGTGACCATAATTTGTCATGTTCATGTGGTTTATTTAGCGATCTTCACATGCTTATAATGAGGGAAATACTACAGGCATTATTCTTTTTAATACAGATGAAGAAACAAATGCTTAGAGAGATTAAATAAGTTGCCCCAAGTCACTAACCCAGATATTAAGCAGCAATGTTGATACTGATAGCAGACATATGTGCCTTCAAAACCTGTACTTCTAACCAGATAACATCTTTGTTTCTAATGTACATGGCTTCTACGGGTACCCACATAGAGTAAGTACATTGTTGAACATGACACTTCTATAGCCAATTTTTCCTCATTAGTCCATACCACAAAAGAAAAGATGGATTTCCTCATGTCTATTTCTCATCCCTTCAATTGTGCTCTGCCTTTTCTGTGTGTCAACTATTCCCAAATTTTACTGTTTTCCTAGTTTTCTCCTCAGTGCATCACAACTCTGTATTCAGGGTTGTGCCTACCTGATAACCTTAACATCCATGCAATTGTTTACCTTTTAATATCTGAGTTATCCTTAATAATGCATTCATGCCTACCACTCATATAAGTAAAATATGTCAATTCTAATTTTAAAGTAAAACACACCCACTTGTCTTTATCTTCATGTCTTCCTTTAACTTTAGTCCAATTCATAGGCTTCTAAACCAGCCATTTTAAATCCCTTTGCCTTCATTTTTCTCACCTTATATTTGTTCTCCAAAAAGCAGCCAGATTTTTTTTTTTAATATACAAACTTAAGCAGTTAACAGACTGTGGCCATACTCCATGATGGCTGGTTGAAGAAATTCACCATTCCGTAGGAACTAAATTTTGTATGGCTGCATGAAGATTGATGAAGTTTGACTGGCATGGAGCAATCCCCCTTCCCACTCTAAATCCTGGTTTCTGTACCTTGCTTCCAACGGGAGGGCCTCTCCTTCCACCACCCAGCTCAACTTGAGGGCCTCCAGGTTACTGAAGATGTTTACTTCATAGGAAATATATGGACCACTTCATGAATTTGCATGTCATCCTTGCATAG
Organism: Cheracebus regulus; assembly: GCA_963574635.1. NCBI lineage: Eukaryota > Metazoa > Chordata > Mammalia > Primates > Pitheciidae > Cheracebus > Cheracebus regulus. The sequence continues at coordinate 45,404 of CAUYQU010068802.1, forward strand.
GGGCCATGCTAATCTTTTCTGTATCATTCCAATTTTAGTATATATGCTGCCAAAGCGAGCACCAGACTGATTTTTCACAAGAGTAACACATACATATAAACTACAACATATATGCACATAAACTAAAACAGTACAAACACAGAGTGAAAAGCTAAAATTCTTTCCACAACTGTTGACGTATTAGGTTGGGGCAAAAGTCATTGTGGTTTTCACCAAGTTACTTTCAAAACCACAATAACTTTTGCACCAACCTAATAGTTGACACATATGTGAAAATTATCGTGTTTCGATCCTAGATACCTTATAGAACTCTTTTAACTTTGCTTTACCACAGTTGAGTACATTGACCCCAGGTATAAAAATTATATTTTTTGAAAAATATATGTTTGGATGATTTATTATCAATATATGTAACTTTTTTTTTCAATTTTATTGTATTGGCTAGATCCTTAAGATGATGCTGGATAGACACTGTGAAAGAGGGCATCCTTCTCTTATTCCCAGTTTAATGAGAATGCTTCTGAAATTTCATATATGTGTGTTGAAGATTTTAGAGGATTCCTTTCATGAAACAGAGGAGTTGCCTTCTTCTCATAATGTGGTAAATGTTGGGTGAATGAATAAAGAAAATGTAGTGTATACACACAATGGAAAACCCTTCAGCCGTAAAAAGGGAGGAAATCCTGTTCTTGATAACAACATGAATGAACCTGGAGAAACTACTTTAAGAGAAATGTCAGGAGCAGAAAGAAAAATACCATATATCTTACTTATATGTGGAATCTAAAAAAGTTGAACTCAAACAAGCAAAATGGTGTTTTCCAGAAGCTAGGAGATTGGTCTAGCAAAAATGATACAAAATCTCAGATGGAAGAGATAAGTTCAAGCATTCTATTGTATAGCATGATGACTATAGTGAAAATTACTGAGTAAATTTTAAGTTTCTCACTACACACAAAAAAAAACATCAAAAAGTGAGAGAAGGATATGAACAGACACTTCTCAAAAGAAGACATGCGGCCAACAAACATATGAAGAAAAAGCTCATTATCACTGGTCATTAGAGAAATGCAAATCAAAACCACAATGAGATACCATCTCATACCAGTTAGAATGGTGATCATTAAAAA